>OZ007571.1:52873243-52883243 GCA_963931925.1 Onchidella celtica
CAGGAAGAGAAATTCAAACAGAAAGGAAAAAAAAAAAGAGAGAAAAAGAAAGAAGTTTAAGAACAAGACAGAAGCGATAATGAGAGAGAAGTAGAATAGGCAGAGAAATAAAGAGGCAGCAATGTTTCTTTACGCCCTACCAAAGGGGCGAGGCAATATTTTTGGTGGGGCATGGGACTTCAGAATGGGGGGGGGGGGGGCGTAGGGATTTAGCATAAAATTAATGTTAATTTCATAGTGAAAGTAAGGAACAAGTGAAGGTGTAACTTGAAATAAATTAATCAAAATTTCTTTTGAATGTGTAGGCCTACATACTGGATAGGCCCGATACACAACGATATAAAATATTTAAAAAATCTTTTTTGTATTTTGTACTAACTTAGTCCGATCATGGTGGGCCCATGCTTTTTTTTTTTTTTTGAAACTGAAGTGGGGCGAAGGACAAGAAAAGATTGAGGAACACTGATACAGAGAGAGAGAGAGAGAGAGAGAGGGAAGTAGAAACAATGAAATAACACCAAGGATTTATATCGACCCGGAAGGAATACCGCCAGAAAATCTTAATGTGAGGAGGAAAGTGTGAGGAAACTAAATTACAAGTAAGTACTGTCCAAGACAGATTGAAAACCACGCAAATCGCTTCTCACCACAGGGTTCTTTAGCCCTTTGACTACATGCACTTAATTAGCACTGTGAAAGCTACAATTTCTCAAATCCAGTTTACACTGAGATCCACTTATTTCAGTTATTTTCAATGGTAAATATGAATCTAAATTAGGATGTTAATCTAGCTGTATTTAAAGGCTAGACATGAAGAACCAAAACCTGAAACTGATGGAGCAGTAAAGAGTTAACAGTAATGATGTTATATTGAAAGGGTTAGGTCTATTTATAGGACTCTGTGCATCTAACTTAGTTGCGTGCGTTCTTACAGCCGTCAGTAAGAAGATCACCAATCCACATCTAAGGTGTTCTTGCTAATCCTATAAGTTTTTATACTTTGCAAATAATTCTTGGACACAACAATGTTCAGCGATTTGTCTGCAGCAGCATTAATAAAATTTATTATAAGTTGTAATTTATAAGAACCAAACAAATCTGCCTTTCAAATATTGCAGGTTAACTTTTCTACGTACAGTGCAAAGGTCCGGCTTTGCCGTGGGTTTGGGGCATACATTTTGAGAACCGGCTATTTTAATGGTCAGGAGATAAAGTTATACATAATGTTGGGTATTTTCCATATTGTTGTAGTGAATTTTGTGTCCTTTCGAGAAAATGAGGATCGAAACTGTGAAACGTTGTGTAAAATCAAAGGACAATATTACATCACAAACACATACCTCAGGTTTTTAACCAATTTGTGACACTAATATTGTGAAATTAAGAGTGAGAGAACCATTTTCATGACAAAACCTCAAAATCTGCAAAATGTTGCATGCAACAATTTGGCAAATACCCCACGATAATATCCAGCTTTGGTCTGCCATAGAAACTGTTGATTCTATTGAGTATTCTCATTTAATTCCAGGACATGTGATATTAAAGATGGAAAAGGGGCAATGTATTTGTTACTTGCTTGGTTAGGGGCCAGAGACAAACAGGGTTCGGGAACCACTGCATTTATTTTAGATCATTGACATAAATCCTCAAATCCCCAGATCAGCGAAAAATGACGGAGTCAATTCATAAAGTATGGTTTTTCATAATGCTTGGCTCCACCATCTGCCTGCCTCCCCCCCCCCCCCCCAGTCCACTCCTTCGTCTGTTAAAGTTCGTACGGTCGTACGACCCATCAGAATGACGAATGCCCATGAAAAAAGGCCTTGATGGTTTAAAACTGTAAGTGGCGTTTTGCATAATTACATGTACTACATGTATTTGACTGTGTCATCGGACACACAACAACCACAGTTCTTGTTGGTTTTTCAACACTTTGTGCACAACTGAGAAGTTCCGCGTTAAACGTTTGCAGCTTTAGTATAACCATAGGAGGAAGTAAGAATAAATCGGAACTGTGAAACAGCTTGATAAGTGCCACAACGCATTTTACACAAGTGTCAAATTGTGCATTTGTTACACTTCTTCAACATACTAAAAGATCTCCAGTTTTTCAGAAAGTGGGAGACTGAACAAACAAGACCTGAGATCACGACATGTACACAGATCACATTCGCTTTATCTATACTTGTACAACATTTTTTGGTTGAAAAATATCTGTTAAAAAATTCGTTAAGACAACTAGTAAAAACCGCAAGTAAGCTCCCCAGCTCACCCTCCTCTAGTTTACTTTTTATAAAAGCTGTTTTTATAAGTACGTACGCATATCAATAGAGAGTCCGCGCCGGGGCATCACGTTGGCCTAAAGTTACTTATCAAAAGCCACCCGAAGCGCATCGTAATGCACACCTTATCGTAGCGAAGGACACTCCGCGCACCTACGTGCTGTTCGGTATTCATTGTGGTGCAGTTTTGCCCCATTTTTTGCTCGACTTTACAACCTAAATGACAGTTTCAAAAGTTATAAAATTAATTTTCTTATGTGTCAGTAAATCCAGTTCAATCGCTTTTCTATCGACTGATTGTGTTAATTCAAGTTTCAGGTATTTTTAAATTAAAAGTCGTAAAAAAGTAAAATACAATGATCTTTGTTTTGGCTCCCTGTAGTAAGCTCACCGCACCGGAAACGATGTAGTAATATGCGTTCAATTCAGTGCGCGCCATTTCCCTACCAGAAATGAGTGCATAGTGCTCTGGTGCGCATGAAATCTGCAGTACGACTGTAAAATATGGGAAGCTTTCTAGACCAAAAAGAGAGAGAGAGATGGAAGGGTGGGTTCACAGTTTTATCCCGGATAATGCCGGGAAATTCATATATTTGTAAAAGAAAAAAGATAAATGTTCATAGGTTGTCAGAATAAAGTCTTGTTCACAATAGTGTTGTACCAACAGGCTTACGGAACGAAGATTAATCTGATTTTAAAGTTCTGAATCGGGAAGGCAGCCGCACTTCGATAAAGGCCATGCGAACATGAAAAAGTAGGGCGCTACACTACCACAAGGATGCTACGCTACCACAGCGAAATCGGGTTTTACCACATGTTGAGAAATGAAGATTAGTTAACACAACAGTCATGGGCAGGAAAAAATGGCCATCAAATTCGCACGAAAAAAGGTTAATATGTCATAAAAATCCATTCATATCGTGAAAAAAAAGCTTGTTTCCAGGTGAAAAGTTCACAAACAGAAGCTCCGTATCGACAAAGTTGCAAAGTTACTTTCGTAACTCTCACAGCCGAATCGCGCGCAACTAAGCGCGACCCAAGATAGTGCGAAAATGGACAAATTCCTCCGCGTTGGGTAACTTTCGCCGACGTCACGTCTATGCGCGGACTCTCTATTATCAAGCGTTTTAGCGCTGGGGGCGAGCACGTATACGTACCTATCCCTAACCCCGTCCTTATCCTCAACCCTAAATCATATCGAATCCCTAACCCCGCCCCCTACCCCTTCAACCCCCTCCCCCCCCAAAAAGAAAACAAAACCAGGAGGAAAGGAAAACAAAAGGAAAATCTGAAAAGATAATTAATCATAACTAATTAAAGCTGTGGTCAAGGAGCATTTCGGGAGGAGCTCTATAGCTCTGGAGTCACAAAAGGCTTTAAAATACGTTCCCCTAGCGCAAAAAACTACAACAATAAAAATTGGGGGGACGTACGTACTTGTAACAACATCTTTTTATAACCCCCCCTCCCCCCCCCCCCCCCCCCTGAGCATAGAAAAAATGGATAGAGGTTGTTGTTAAGGTACAGTGGCATTTTTTGTACATTATATAAGCTATAGATCTAGATGACCAGTGAACATAAATGAGTTTTCTGAAGTCTATTCTAGGTGTAAGAAAAACAACCCCAAATGCTTTTATATATTTTGAATTGGGAGTTTATCCTCTAAAAATTGACCGTCAGGTTAGACTAATGAAATTCTGGGTTAAAATATTAGGCTTAGACGACAATAGTACCGTTAAAAAAGTTTATAGCAGATTATTATCAGCCACAGAAAACTACACAAGTACAATTAACTGGGCTTCACTGACAAAGAAAATACTGGAGAAATCTGGATTTGGATACATCTGGGAAAGTCAAAAGGTTGATCAAACTTCGTTGTTTTTATCTGAATTTGAACAACGTCTACGTGACAATTTTCAACAAACATGTCGAAGAGACATAGAACATTTAAGTAGTGAGAATCGGCTATATAGACATTTAGCTGTTGAATTTTACTCAGAAAATTACTTACATGAAGTAAAGCAGAAGCATTTAAGGATAGCCATAGCAAAGATAAGATTGGGCTCTCACAACTTTATGGTGGAGAGGGGAAGGTGGCAGAGGCCTAAACTGGAGTATGTTATGAGATTATGTGAGACCTGTAATGAATTGGAGGACGAATTTCACGTGTTATTAACTTGCAAAAAATTCAAAGATATAAGGAAACAGTTTTTACCGTCTTGGCTACTTGTTAGACCAAGCATGTTTAAGCTTATACATTTTCTGTCGTCGATGCACGATAGAGAACTACATTCGTTTGCACTGTTTTGCCATAAAGTTCTAAACGAATACAATAATGTCGCTTTGTGACTTCTCCTGGCGAAGTCTGAAAACTAAATTCACCTTCGAGTGAAAGAATAAATTATAGTGATATTTTCAGTTGTAGTAAATTTACAACAGATAAAGGTGAGGAGAGATCGGTTATGTAGGGGGGGGGGGATTGAAAATGATGACTGTTGCTGGCAATTACAAGCTGTATTTGACTGTATACTATAATAAGTAAGTGTATAAATGCTGCAGGGAGCGGAGAGAGTGAACGATCATGCATTTTGTCTGTTTGTTTGTTTAATGTTTTCTAAGATTGTTCACATGATTCTTGTGTGTTTTTGAATTGGCCGCCAGGCCTATAATAAACTAAACTTGAACTTGAACTTGTCTTCGGCTTTGTAATTAGTACATGTACCACAGTCTCGTAGCAACAGCCACTTGCCCCTTACTTCATCTCTTCCAGGTCAAGCATGTTCATCTCCACCCCGCCCGCCCGCCCGCTGGCCTACCTGCCTTGTGCTCCTTTCACTGCCACCTTCAGTTCATCCCGGGCCTTCATTCATGCCTTCCTTCACTCCTCGACTGCACTGAACTTAAAAAAAGAGTTCACGTCAACAGTTTTGAACCTCGGCCTACATTTTTTTCCAGCTCGGCCAACTGTATCATCATCTCACCATGACTGGCCTGGGCTGTTTTATCCTTCGATCTTCTGACCCCCACTCCCCCGACCCCAACCCCCTCCGTCGTCAGTTCCTTTTCTCCCCTGCCCGCACTCAGCAATATTTATATCTCTAGACAAATTCAATTAAGATTTGTTTCGTTTCAGTGGGTCCGTTGTTTGATCTCTCAAGGTTTTTCAAAATAACATAGTCAGCATTCATGCAGTGCAAGGATAGGATAGATTGTATTGTATACATTGTATAACCTCCCAGGAGAATGGCTTACAGACAGATAAAATATTTGTGTACAGTCATTTATAACTGCCCGGCTGTTTCTCTATCTGTCTGTCTGTCTGTCTGCTTTCGCTGGCTGTCTGTCTATCTCCATGTCTATCTGTCTGTCTGCCTGTCTGTCTATCTCTCTCTTTATCCGTCTGTCTGTCTTTCTGTCTATCTCTCTGTCTCTCTCTCCCTGTTACCACCTTCTCTTTTCCTTGGATTTTCTGATTGGTATCAACCTAGGCGCTTTAGTTAGGGCGCTTAGGTATCAACCTAGGCGCTTTAGTTAGGGCGCTTAGGTATCAACCTAGGCGCTTTAGTTTGGGCGCTTAGGTATCAACCTAGGCGCTTTAGTTAGGGCGCTTAGGTATCAACCTAGGCGCTTTAGTTTGGGCGCTTAGGTATCAACCTAGGCGCTTTAGTTAGGGCGCTTAGGTATCAACCTAGGCGCTTTAGTTAGGGCGCTTAGGTATCAACCTAGGCGCTTTAGTTAGGGCGCTTAGGTATCAACTCGAATTGTTAACTTTCGTCCTCCCTCTCCCCACTCTTTACACCTCTGCCTCTCTCTCTCTCTCTCTGTCATCCATCACCCCCCTCTCTTCTTTTCCCTCTCCCCACTCTTTACACCTCTGTCTCTCTCTCTCTCTGTCATCTGTGACCCCCCCCTCCCCCTCTTCTTTTCCCTCTCCCCACTCTTTACACCTCTGTCTCTCTCTGTCATCCGTGACCCCCCCCCTCTTCTTTTCCCTCTCCCCACTCTTTACACCTCTGTCTCTCTCTGTCATCCGTGACCCCCCCCTCCCCCCTCTTCTTTTCCCTCTCCCCACTCTTTACACCTCTGTCTCTCTCTGTCATCCGTGACCCCCCCCCCCTCTCGCTCTTCTTTTCCCTCTCCCCACTCTTTACACCTCTCTCTCTCTCTGTCATCCGTGACCCCCGCTCCCCCCTCCCCCCCTCTTCTTTTCCCTCTCCGCACTCTTTACACCTCTGTCTCTCTCTGTCATCCGTGACCCCCCCCCTCCCCCCCTCTCTTCTTTTCCCTCTCCCCACTCTTTACACCTCTGTCTCTCTCTGTCATCCGTGACCCCCCCCTCCTCCCCCTCTTCTTTTCCCTCTCCCCACTCTTTACACCTCTGTCTCTCTCTGTCATCCGTGACCCCCCCCTCCCCCCTCTTCTTTTCCCTCTCCCCACTCTTTACACCTCTGTCTCTCTCTCTCTCTGTCATCCGTGACCCCCCCTCCCCTCTCTTCTTTTCCCTCTCCCCACTCTTTACACCTCTGTCTCTCTCTCTCTCTGTCATCCGTGACCCCCCCCTCCCCTCTCTTCTTTTCCTTCTCCCCACTCTTTACACCTCTGTCTCTCTCTCTCTCTGTCATCCGTGACCCCCCCCCCCTCTCTTCTTTTTCCTCTCCCCTCCACTCCTCTCCCAACCTCCGTATTTTCCACCCAAGACATCCAAATCCAAATGGGGGAAGGCCCTTGTTGTTTTGGTTGTGACATGTCTCGGGCCCTCGCAGGCTTGGGCTTGTCATAAAACCACCGGTGCAGTCATGGCCCAGTCATGTGACTGACATGTCATAGCTCGATCTGGAGGTTTGTCACATGACCTTTGACAAGGGTTTTTTTATTATATAATATATTTTTTTCTATTCTCGCTTCTTCGCATTCATATTTATAGTATACACGACAAGTCTCGATCGATCATTCTTTTTTAATTGCCGTCAGTGCATGATCGTAAGCATTAAAATTTATGTCATGATTCAAATTCAGTGACAAAATTACGTAAGTCATTTTTTGGGTGTTTTGGGATGAAATGGTCACCTTAATCAGACAAATATGTTGCACTGTTTAACAGTTACATTGTTTTGTTTTGTTGACTTACAAGTTTTTAAACGAAAAACCACAAACAACTAAATCACCATTTCACACTGTTGTTAGGGGAGCGTAGACTAATTACAAAGCCAAATAGAGAAAATACAGAGCTGTGTTCACTGTTCAGGCTATAGCTTTCTATGTAAAAATACTACGCTTCCCGAACAACAGCTACCACTGTATTCGAAGTAAACAGTTTTCTTTGATTTTTAAAAATCACCAAAAAAAAAAATGGCTTAGGCAGTTGTGGAATGAGCGTGACGTATCGTAGGTTAAGCTTACAGTGCGTTATTTACACTGAATCCATAATTGCACGTCACCTGGACAGCTTTACAAGTCAAGGCTGTAGCTGTCTGGGGGACATAGCAATTTACATAGAAAGCAAAAGCTTTACAGTTAACACAACTCAGCATTTTTCTCTGTTTGGCTTTGTAATTAGACCAAAGATACTAGAATTGGTAAGATAGGACAGCTAGTGCTTTTAGCGTGCACAGATTTTGCATCGCCACCTAGCGGCAAAACGTTCGGAAATCATGAAAACTGCCGCATTTTACAAAGCCAAATAGGGAAAATATTGAATTTTGTTCACTCTTCAGCTATCGCTATAGGCCTTGATTGACGTCACTTATTGTGGAATTACAACCTCAGTCGCTGTGGGGAGATATGTTTTTTTTAAGTGGTGCTAAGAAGACAGCGTCTCATCTCATCATTTCTAGTATCTTTGATTAGACTACGCCCCCCCACCCCAATAACACCCATGACTTAATGGTGACAAAAGTTCAATGAAAATCAACAGACCTTCATCACAGCTTTGGCTCCCCGGCTCGCAATAGCCAATTTTTGTTCGGCTTATAAGTTGAGTGACGTCACGACACTAAATGTCAATGAGATGTCGCCCGCTAGCCAACCCACTACAATGCCGTCTCATAGAAACTCAAATAGCATGACGTCACCATCCAACTTGTCGGTAAGTGCGCCTCTCCGGGCCGCGTGATTTTTTTTCCGTACGAGCTTTAGCAAATTCAGGAGCGGGGCAGCAACAGACCCCCCCCCCCCCCCAAAATACAGGACATCGGCTAAGGGATTTCTCGTCCTATCGAACACTGCCGTGGGTGCTGCAATCTCTGGAAGGTGCCTGATATGACTTTGAACGTCACCGAAAATCCTTGGGATGTGTTGGAGCTGTCCTGTGTTTTGGGATGTGTCGCTGCCCCGCTCCTGAATTTGCTAAAGCTCGCACAGAAAAAAATTACACCTACGGGCCTTATTTTGCCTGCAGTTGAAAGAATGTAAATTTTACGGAGCCAGAAAGCCAAAAAGAAATAAAAATTGTTTCTTAGTACTTGTACCCCCATCGCTCCACCCCCACCCCTCTATCTAAAATCCAGCATGTTATTTGGCTCCCGTTTCCACCCCCTAACCCCCGTACACAAGCAAACAAATAGATCTACTCTTTCCCTGTCCGCTATACTGGTTCATAATACTGTAGTGTTCCAGTCACCGAGTCAAGACGTCTTTTGCACATGGCTTGTTTTGATTCAAAGTTTCTCATGCGTGAAATTGTCCTTGGGTCCATATTACCGTTACCACCATAATATTGCATGAATGTGTGGAATGAAGTGCACAGAGGACATGGATTTTTGTAACCTTGAAGCAAAAGTCATGTGGATAAAAAAATTGGTTTGCGTCAATTTTAATTACATGCAATTTTGTGTGTATTATGCATGTGAGTGAGTGTAGGGGTGCGTAAAAAAAAGGGGGGGGGGAGGTGGCGGGGGTTGCGAGATACGTATTATTGCCAGGGCCGTGTTCATATCATCATGGGCCCATAGGCCAGCAATAGACTTAAAACAGAGAAAGAATTCATGCCTGAAAATAATAACAATGTGCCCCGTTCAGTATTGATTCACGAATCTGCTTCATGAAAACTTGCGTGATAAGCAGTCAGAACCCTTCCCGCCCCCCCCCCCCCGGAGAGTTAAGCAATACTCCCAGCCCAGGGTATGACAGATTCTGTCTCGTCAAGGACATAGCCTTGACCTTAACGGCAGTAAATGTGTCATTAACCCTCCTCATGCCAATTCCGTACACAGAAATAATAATGATTGGGCATGTCTTGAAAGGCTGAAGAACGCAGTCTAGCCTTTGAAATCAGAACTGTCGGGAAATTATACAAATTAACCAGAACGAAAAAAAAACAACAACATTTATCGGATGCAATTGGAACCACGTAAACAAATAAAGCCATCTCTCATCTTGTATTTACATACTTAGAAAACCCGATGGGCCTTGCGTTATTTTACTGCAAGCTAAACTTACATCAGGATTAAGAAATATTTTATTCTCTTTACATGTCAAAGCATTGGTGTACTGAAAACAGAAACGTAGCGGTGAATATCTTTCTCTACAGCCAGGGCATGCCAAAAGAAAGAATTCAATGAAGGCACGTCATTACGTATTCCATCCGCATTAATCGTTTGGTTTCGCCCTCACACGAAGATCTTGTCGCGGTAAATATTCAGCAAAATAAATACATGTACATGAAAAAAAGCTGTATTATTTAGTTTGGCCGTTACGCTGTTATTTATTCATCGAGAGGT
>OZ007571.1:52890743-52944014 GCA_963931925.1 Onchidella celtica
AATGAATCTTCTTCATTCATAGAAGAGCACTTACATTTTAGACCAATCAGGTAGAGCTACCCCAGCCCACGTCATCGAATTGTGTGCACAACACGTTGTACGGATATGCACTTCGCTTGCTTAATGATCAGTGGAGACGGGGGTGGCGGTGGGTAGCTGTTCTGTTTGAAGGTTGCATCATGGATGACCGAGAGTAGGGTTTTTTACAGCAAATTGGAGCGTTCTTGGAATCTCCAGGTTCAATCCGGCTCTGTGTGACCTTTGTACTCAAGGGAAATAAATACAAAGGGGAGATAATAGGAATTTTGAGTTTGAGTTTGGGTTTCACGGTTCCTCGGCACGACAACGGCCATTTTTGCGCAAGGTCTATTTGAGTACTTTTGTTTGGCATTCAGAGCTTGATCAATTTAAAGTTGACAAACAGAATTAAATAGTTCCATGCCATATCGATGGTGTCACTGTCAGGAGCAAAACGGCCAAGTCGAAATATACAAATTTTACAGGAGAAACAAAAAACTGCCTATAAAAGAAATGGGAAATGGACCTAGCTGGTTTGATCACACCCTTGTTTTGACCATTTCTACTGGATAATGGTAACAGCTACTTTTCCATAATATGATGCAGCATTCCAAACTTCATAAATTGGTACTATATAAAGTAATATGAATTTTTTTGACTTGGCCGGTTTGCGTCTGACACCATCGATATAATTATATTATAATATATAGACTTTATTATAGGAAAGATAGCGTGATTTCTAACGTGCTAAGTAGACAGGTCATTCGCTGAAATTTGTACAATTCGCTATTTAAACAGCACCTTGAGAATGTTTTTGGACATACATGCAAAAAAAGAGTTAATTTAAAAACAAAGAAAAAAAGAGATTATGAACAAAATAATGACAAGAAAACCCAAGCGGCAGTGAAGAAAATGGCGGACTGTACGGTTTTAATTTGAAATAAAAACAAAATGACTTTTTACGAATTGGTTTACAAAATACACAGCCGGTCCGAAAACTGTGGTAAACAAAAATTTGCAAAAATAACAATAAAAAAGATTCATGTCATGACTGCAATATTTATATGTGTATTGGTCAGCTGACGATATATACGGATCTTCCTCCTGCAATTGACTCGCATTATAATAATGTTTCTACAAAGCTGAGGATAAAAATAATTATTGCACCTTCTCTATCTCTCTCTATCTCTCTCTCTCTCTCTCTCTCCCTATCTCTCTCTCTCACACACGCACACACACACATAAACACAGGCTCTCAGTATCATTTATAAACCCACACACATAAACACAGGCTCTCAGTATCGTTTATAAACACACACACACACACACACACACTCCAGAATTCAACAGAGCAGATGTTACTTAAATGTCACCGTGATCTCCCACCCCGACGGGAAAAATACATGTCCTCCATGTCGCTATCAAATAATCTCCCATTATGCAGAATCATCTAATTAGTTCCCAGTCAATTCTTCAAACGCAGAGACATAATAGACTGAACTGTTAATACGCCCTTATGGCAGCCAAGCAGATGTTACTGAAGGACTTGCCAATTGTTGTTGTAAGGGAAATGGTGAGAAGTGAAAGATTTATTACGTCATTTATTATTTGACCATGAACATGTTATGACAATGTGTGAAAACCCACGTATACAATGTAAACATCCGCCGGGCTTCATGTTGGACAGACTATTGAGCTGATGACAGTGAACTGGTAACTTAACACTCTAGGGACCAGGGTACCACATTTGAGACAGTTCACCTCTAGAGCCAAAACGTTCTGAACAGTCAGTGGTAACATTGTCCGTAATCATGCTAGGTTCAGTAGTAGCATGACGCGAGTAGAAGGTGTTTTTTTTCTTTTCATCTGAGTAGTACCTCCCCCCTCCTCTCCCCCCCCCCACCTCCACTCCCCCGCCCCCACACACACCCTCGTATTTCCACACAACAATCCGCTCGTCTCACACACTTACTTTTCCTATTTTATCAACAAATAATTTTTCCAATAAATATTTTTTAATTTGCCATATTTGATTATATAAACCCAGTACAGCACATTATTTCATATTATAATTATGTATTTTTCTGAAGTTTCGGAACATTCAATTTTTGTTTGGGCACTATAGGGTTAATGGCAATAATGCCTTTGGCTTGTCCCGGCGGGCTGGGTTGTTTGTTTGGTTGCGTCACTCATAAAGCCCGCGATAACCAACTACCCTTAGGCCGCCACTGGGTGACCTGTCGTCTCGCACATGCCAAACCCTTGTCAAACAAACACCGGGAATAAGAGCTTTGATACATTTTCAACTTCAGTTGTGTTTGAGTTCTTTACAGCCGCTATATCCACTGACTTGAGATGATACTGTTAACCTGGTGTGAATCGATTTGTTGTTCGTGAGCGGATCTGTCTGAACCGGACTTACGGTGAAAGATCAAATTCCTGAGCAAATTCCAGGGGAAAATTTTCTATGAAAATTGATGATATTTGCTTAAGATATGAAAGACTAACCACTTTTCTGCAGTCACTTAAAATATTTTACCTGACATCGTCTTAGCAATATTTTATTTTGCTTTTTTTAAAAAAGAGGTATAAAATTTTCACCTTTAGCTGGTTTTGTCAGAGCCACCCACATTTAATTCCTTCAATTATATCTACCTTTAATAATAATAGAGGCCATCTAATATTCTATGTTCTGGCATCGTTTGAGTAGACAAACATTTGGTGTTATTTTCACCAGTGATTTAAATCGAATGCATGGACCAATTTTATGGGTTCTTTTGTTTTTATGTCTTTTTTTTGTTGTTGTTGTAACTCCTAGTCAAATTCCGAACTTTCAAGGAATTCATGATAAACGAAAAGACCCTAAGGCAATTGGTTTAGAATAAATTTAGACTGAACGCTTTTTGTCTCAGTCGGGCGTAGACAGAGTGTCAAGAAATCCCGTGTTAAAAGTCACCGAAGATGTTTATGTACGTTTCAGAGGTATCAAGGAAACCACTGGCCACTGAAGTCCCCCCCCCCCCCCCCACCGCCATCGCCCACGCCACCAGTATAGTTGCACGTATTGTAATTAATATGAAACCCATTCATATGAACAAGGGGTTTCATATGATTTACTACTAGCATTCGTAGAGTGAAAACGTAGAGTTTACGAGTCAGAGCAGAATGTAAAGACAAACAATTCCAACATGAACAGCCACACGGCAAGATTCAGTGCGCACCGAGAATTTTTCGTGCAGAAAATGCGCACGTCGTGGTGTCTCCAGAAAGAATGTATTTAGAGAGAGATCTCACGTCTAGGTCGCTGCGGTAAACAAGAATCGAAAGAGACGACCTTCATCTATATATAGTGTCTACAACTGTTTACTGTGGTTTGTTCATATTTCTGGGCTGATTAAAACTATTTAAAGCCGTTTGTAAGTTCTTACGCCTCGTAGAAATGCACAAACGGGTATTGTTTACCGCAGCGACCTACTTTCCGCTCCATGCTAACATTGGTTTCGCGGCCCCTCCCGTGTCTCGCAGTGCAAATCGACCAATAGTGAAACCTCTCTATACATACATACTCTCTGGCGTCTCCCTCGGAACATGTCGCCTGTAATCCTTTGGCGAGCTACCAGTTCAGTTCGGTGCACATTTTTGCTGCGTTTTCATGTGCACGGATTAGGAAATCGCAATGGAAACAGCAAAAACACTTCAAGTAGTGAAACAGAAGGAACATTTTCGTGTGTAATGAAACGCCATTTCCGTGCTCATGGAAACACTCTTTCTGTTTACTATGTGACGGATTTTTGCCTTTTCCGTTGCCGTTTCGTCGCCTCAGGAGCCTTGAACATCCAGCAGTCACAGGGATGATCGAAGGCAGGAAAAGCAGGGGTAGACAGAGAAAAACTTTCACTGAATGTCTTAATTCATGGACAACAAATTAATATTAAATAAACGTCACAACAACAGCTCCTTCTTGGTGGCTGATGACAGTTCCGAGTGGAGAACCATGATCGCCAATGTCTGTTCCAGCCAAAGCAACTGATGATGATGAAAACACCGCGGACTCCTCGGTGGCGCCTAAATGTATGCCTATTTAAAGAATGATCTAGTTCCTCAACTCTATTTCACTCCTTGAAGCCAAATTTCAGAAAGACCATTAACGGATTCAGTAGTTTTCGAACCAAATATTGGTAACTAAGAGGTTTTCTTGTAGTTTTATTAAACAGAAACTGAAAGAACTTCCGGTCTCCCACTCTCACCCTCAGTGGCGGTGCCGCTTCGAGCAGGAAGGTTAAAATGTGAAGTCTCTGGTGTGGAAAGCTGACAGGTTTTCTGTGACTGAGGAGTCACTAACCTTTCGATAGTGACACTCGATGGAGTCAATCTGTCTGGCCTTGTGTCATACACTCGACAGTTTACAGGTAATTATGTCCTCAGCGGGGTCCAGTCCCTTTCATACACACCACAGACGTGACTCGCAGACCGCGTCAGAAAATCCGACGTGGACACGTCGTGGGCTGAATTTTTCTTATGTTATACATATTGGTCATTTTATCTGTCCTTGCCGCTAATAGCGTCCACCAGAATAATCGCTTGGCTGTGGCTAGCTAGCCTTTCATTGAAACTTGACCTCAGTGGACGATGGCGATGACGGTGGCCAGTGACCTCAGCAATTAACATCGCCGGTAGATATGACAGGAATCCCCTGACAAAACGCAGTGCTGGGCAAACTTTGAAAGTGTCCGTGCACTTTGTGTATCTTTGGATGTGCTGGTAATACATCTTCGTCTCGGTGGCAACACTGTCCGTATCATGCTATATTCAGTTCTAGCATGACGCGAGTAGAAGCTTTTTAGTTAACTAGTAACACACCCCCCTCCCCCGCCCTCCTCCACCACCATCTCCCCCCCCCCCCTCCACTTCACCCCTTTCACACAATTAAATTGGGCTTAATTAATTCTTATGATTTTTTTAATGACCAATTAATTTCGTTGCTTTTCTTTGTATGGGGGGGGGGGGGGGACTGGGAACTTGGGAGAAGGCGACACTTCGCCAATATGATAAAAGTGTTGGGAACAGGGAGCGTAGAGGAAGGAGTATTGTGTCATAGCACCCCATCTCTCTACTTTGGAACAGTCAATGTCATTTTCAGCACAGACTTTTGTCCGTTTTGTAACTCGACTTTTTGTTGTGAGAGATTATCGATAGTGAACAATACAGACGACAAGGGTGATGTCCTGTGAGAGCCCGAAAGTCAAAGTCATTATATCGATTTTTATGATCTTCGTGTAATGTTATTTACCACTGAACAGCCTGCGTCCTCAGCACCATACTGGTCAGACATGTACTTTGTCTATGTGAAACCGACAGCATTATGTTTTTGCACTGTGGTTAAGCTTTCATTCTTAGTAGCGATCAATGAGGCGACGCATTGGTATAGCGTCTATACATGTCAACGTAAAGGTGGACAAGTTAGGACCAACTGTAAGAGGAAATAGTCAAGGCATAGACTTAACAGGGCAATGCTCCTTCTATAACCTCTCTGGCAATTCTATAGCGATTAGATTTTGGTTTCTTGTTTTTTTTAAAATCGACTTTCTGACATTTGAAAAAAGTATTTGCTTGCTTTTGGAGGGGTGCTTGCCATTTTGTTGTACGCAGCATTTGTGTAGCCGCCCCACAAAATGAGGCACTTCATGCATTTTGGTGGTATGGAGATATTGGTATCACCAAATAGATAATTCAAAACCCTTTCATTTTTGGTAAACACAAATTTTGCTGTAATTTAATTAGCAGAGAAGTTTGGCCTCTCAAAGACAGGAAGTGACACAACCACACTTTTGAGAAAAACGTTTGTAAAGTTTAAGTTTTTAGTCAAAATTATTGAGGGTGTCTTGATTCAAGGTCAGTTTTGAGGTATTTATCTTCTCAAACAGGATTATCATTGGAAAAAAGAACAGTAAACATGTTAAACTTTTCAAAAATACTGAAAACGCAAAATCGATAAAATTGACCCTATGATTTCTTTTAACGATTTTCTGGAATCTGGTAGTGCTGAAGTGTGCCTCATTATGTCGGCTGATTTTGAGGTTTATCGTGAAGGCGGTTTTCTCACTCCTAATTTTATTATGTATAAGTGTCACATGAGCATTTTCGTGGGCATTTTTATGCTGTTTCGATTTTGAAGTGCACTGAATAAAACCCTGGCTTTACACAACTCTTCAAACTTTCAA
This sequence comes from Onchidella celtica, assembly GCA_963931925.1. Taxonomy (NCBI): domain Eukaryota; kingdom Metazoa; phylum Mollusca; class Gastropoda; order Systellommatophora; family Onchidiidae; genus Onchidella; species Onchidella celtica. Next base: position 52,896,983 of record OZ007571.1, read on the forward strand.
TCCTTATTATTTTCTTGAAAAGGCAAAAAATGTGCATACAACAATATACAATGCGTGTACGGAAAGTATTTGGCGTTTTCATTGTTCCTATTCGCTGGTTTGGCTTTCACAGCTAGGGTTTGTGAGCCAAGACAAATTAGCGAGTGCACATACACGCAAACCACCCCTAAGTTCAACGCTGGGAGAATAAAGATATCTCATTTAGACGCCATAGACTACTGAACCGTCAGTGGTAGTAATTTTTTGCACTTGTCTATTATAGTTAGCCAGGTCACCTACGGGTGCCGGTTAGAGGGGTTAGTTTAGTGGCCAACTGGCAACTTAGCATGCCAGTTATGAGAATTCTGGTAATTATTTACCCCACATGGCAACTAAATCAGAAAGTTTGGTTGCCAGACAATTTCTGCCTTTTTTCTTGGGCGGGGGGGGGGGGGGGGGGGGGTTCATTCACAGAAAATTTCATAGAAAAGTAAGGTTAATGGGTTTAGATTAATACACTTTAAAAAAAAACAAACTAAACCAAATAAGTATCCCTAAATGACCGGTTTGTTGCAAAGTTGGGCAGAAAAATCTGGCCAGGATTTAGTCCAGTGAAACAACAGCTCAAGCTTTCATTTCAGGATCCTGTAGGCGCGGTTCATTACGTAGGTTGGCACACATTACAAGTGTCCATGACAGGCAAGTATAATCATACACAGGTCCTCTCCCAAAGTATGTTGGAAGAGGCAAATGGAAATCAGGAGGCTCGAGGGTTAACGTTCTGTAATAGTAATAATATTTATTATTCATCATTAGTGTCAGAATACCAGACACTCTGTCAGCAGAGATTGCTGTGACGGAATTCTCGGCCTTAGTTCTTGTGTATCTCCGTTTTCTGAAAAACCGGAAATCTTTTAGTATGACAAATGCACTCTGACCCTTGTTGAAAATGTGTTGTGGCACATACCAAACTGTTTCACAGCCCCGATTTATTCTAACTTCTTATCATAATGCTAAAGGCGCAAATATTTAACATCGAATTTCTCAGGTGTGCAAAAAGTGGAGTTGGAACAAACAAGAACTATGGCCACGGGATGTTAGGGAACAAGGAAACATTGTACGCGAAACTATGATACATGTACACTATTCACAAAACAACCGTTCTTTGACAATTGTAAATCTATTCTAAAATGTATCAATAGGTTGGCCGTCGATGCCCAGGCTTATGTTACCTTATCCAACACTTCTGAAACATACAAAATCTGTCAAATGCCAAAATGGAATTTATATACACTGCATTTATTTTTACCATCTGTTGATAAAATTACAAAGCGCTAACTATACGTTTCGCTGAGCATAATGGTGATCATGATGTGTTTAAATGATGGACCACTGAACTCAGAATGGTTTAGTTCTGGGCCAGACTCCATACAAAATTAATGTACATTGAGAGAGAATGCAATGTTCTGCAGCAGGCTGGAAACTGTATAACAGAAATTAAAAGCTGGATGAACCAAAACAAACTGGCACTAAATGAGGATAAAACTGAGGTTATTTTATTAGGCCGTGAGCGGGTTCTGCAAGAAGTGGACAGAACTGAGATGATAATTGGCACTAATTCAATAGAAATTTCAAAAAAAGTAAAAAACCTAGGGGTTTACATTGATTCAAATCTTTCTATGTCATCTCAGGTTAGTCACCTCATTCGTATTCTATACATGGAAATCTGGAAAATTGGTAAAATCAGACATCTTATTTCAACTGAAACTGCGGCTGTTTTAGTAAATTCTTTTGTACTTTCAAAGCTTGACTATTGCAACTCCCTTTTGGCTGGAATTTCACAAAAAAATATTAGAAAACTCCAAATTGCTCAAAACAATGCAGCGAGACTTGTTTTGAAGAAAAAGAAAAGAGATTCAGCACTGCCACTTCTGCAGAGTTTGCACTGGCTGCCAGTCGAGAAAAGAATAATGTACAAATTGTCATCCATTTGTCACAAATGTGTCAATAATACTGCTCCATCGTACCTAGTTGATTTAACTGATTACTATGTTCCATCTCGTCAACTAAGATCATCATCTGACACTACAAAATTGAAAGTACCTAAAATGAATCTGTCCACTGTAGGAGAAAAGTCCTTTTCATTTCTTGGCCCTACCATCTGGAACACTCTTCCAAAGACAACCAGGGAAATTAATGACATTGGTTCTTTCAAACGCCATCTGAAGACCCATTTCTTTCAGACAAACTAGGCTAGGTGTTTTTCGGCAGCAACAATAGTAAATATTTTTGAATTTCTTTTGTGTATGCGTGTGTGTGTGTGTGTGTAAGAGTTTGTTAAAGCGCCCAGAGCTTGTCATCGACGGGGTTGGGCGCTATATAAATGCAATATATTATTATTATTATTAACTGTAACTTGTCAAAATGTTCTTGTGTCCCAATTTTTTTGTCTCATAATCTAAAAATAGTCACGCTGCAAAGGTCCTTGCCATAGAGACTACGCCATAATCACTCTCGGAGAAACAAACACGAAATCAGTCCGGGAATACATTTAAATCATAAATGAACAAATTGCCGGTTGGGCAAAAAGGCTGTACATATGTGGATGAGACCTGTCAGTAATTGTGACAGTTAGGCTATCCGCCCCAAAACCAGGTCAACGACACGAGCCATTGGCCAGCCCAGGTGATGTGACTGTGTTGTGACACTGTAGGAATATCAGTTTAGAATCCGCTTTTTGCCTAAAAATAAATCGCACAAACAAGACAATGACACGAAGGCCATTTTCATCGAAAATACTTTTTTTTTTATGGTCCCACGATTTCCTGATTTCACAGCGGATCGGACGTCCATATCAGCTTTGAGATACCATACCTTATCTTTCCTATTTTCGACCATTTACGACTATCTCAAGATCTGTGGGTAATTTTTCTCTCTGTTTCCCTAATTGTCAGTTTAGAAAAGAAAAGTAATTAGTATGTAGGGGGATGAAAAGGTATTCAAAGGCAGGGGGTGGGATATCCTAGAATCAAGTAATTCTATCGCGGCGAAAAGCCAGGCCGATTTGCACCTGGATGATATGGCTATCTTCACGTGGTGATTACTGCTATTTTGTTCCCCTGATGTGGTCTACATTGAACCAGTCCTGACCAAGTTTTCAGAATACTACAGTAAAACCTTGTGTCCGGTATGGATTTTGGTCACATGGTGTTTTTTCCCCATCTAACTGCCAAATGACTTCAGATTCAGGTGCCAACAGTGTCAATGAGATCTCTCATATTACCGGTCAATTTACATACATTTATATTACAGATAGAAGTATACCAACCATCGTTTACCTCTTGGCCACGCGAGTGAAAAAAATTTTTTTTGGGTGGAAGAAAGGTGGATGACCTGGGCGTCCAGTGCCTCAGTTTTGTTTGTTTGTTTGGTATTTTAGCATCTAGCTGGTTCTTGATATCCTGATAGTTCTTCGCGAAGTGAATATTTATATTATGTTTATTGGGGCTACATGGTTCCTGGAGATCAGTGTTACCGTAGCGAGAAACGGGGGGGGGGGGGCAAAATAGTGTTTAAGGGGTGGGGTTTGGTTGTGAAGGTTACATTGTAGCCCCAATAAACACTATTGAGTGACCTTATATAGTTTGATTATTAAGGCTATAGGCCCATTGCGCATATCGGCCATCTTTGTTGTAATGACCGATGCATCACCATGGCGATAGTAGCACTTATTTTGATTCGTTAGTTGATTTGCACTGCGAGGACTTGAGGCGTCGCGAACCAACCGACGGCAAGCTAAAATTAATTCACCACAGTAAACAATGGCACGTGTGTACATGTTCAATGGGAGACGGTCGGTCAGTTCTTTCACTTCCTTTCCCATATCTACACGGCTGGTAGGGAATCTGAACAGCTTGGATCCGGCCTTTTCACCCCATTGTCATAACAGTCAACTGCAATGCAACCAGCAGGCATTTTAACATCTCGAAGTGACACGAATCAGCTGTTCCACCGGCCATCTTTAATGTAGGAAGAACAAAACAAAAACACTCCGTGACTTCATGCGCATTCTACCTACAGCTGGACAGTGAACACAACCCACTATTTTCTCTATTTGGTTTTGTAATTAGACTATGTCCTCCTAGCAACATCCTGCAGTTAAAGATGTTCAGACACTTGCCAAGGAATTCGAGCCACAGGTGTTTTTTTTTTAATTGTTCGAAAAGGAAAGTTTAGTTTTTATACATGGCAACAGATTGTGTTAAAGGCAGTTTGTTTTGTTTTTACTGAAATGAGAAGGTGTTAATTCCAGAATTTCAAACACAAAAGGAAATTGCAGAATGCGGCAGGTACACTGTTCTCTTTGCTCGGTTCTGTTTGGTGTCTGTCAGGAGCGCAAATTGAACCACATTCTTTCAGGAGTATTACGGCATCGGGCGTTTAACATTCCAGAAATGAAATAATCGGGCTTAAACTTCAGGCAACAAGTCGATGCCTGGTCGAGACGATTACGATGATGCGAGATAACCGAGTCTGTGAATTCGCCAGTGAACGAGCTGTGGGGGCAAACAGTGTGAAGTAAACTATTGGTGTTGCGTGTTCGGGAAATGCCATGTCGGTATCGCTAATCTTACTGACAGTGGTTGGAAACACCGAGTGATCCCATGTAAGACTGATCAATACGATACAGACGAACCATTTGTAAGACGTACAAGAGATGATACCTATTCTCTCTCTCTCTCTCTGCCCCCCCCCCCTCGTGTGCCCTTTCAAGCCCTCGTTGTAGAGGGATGCGAGATTCTCGAATTTTGAAGATTTCAGAAAAATAGACGGACTCCGGTACATTGTAGAAGGTGTTGATCAGTTGACGAAAGGCTGGTGTATACATGAATATTTTATGTGGATGGCTTGGATGTGCTAGGAAAACGCGACCTCATTTTCACGAAAAACTTGAAAAATAAAGGTGAATATGGAAACCTTGGACAATAATTTACAATTATATTTTGTCAAGAACAATTTTGTATGACAGCCAAGGCTTTGATGATATTATTTTATTATTCATTGCTCCCGTTAATGATCACAATAGTAGAACATATCATGATAACAGGCTTTTTCACTCAAAAACAGTTATAGCCAATTTCTGCTGTCAGTCTTTTGCATTAAAGATCAGGGCCGTAACTAGCCAAGCGGGGGCCCCCCCGCAAACTTTCTTATCGGGGCCCCCCTTCCGCAGACTAAGCATAGGCCTACCCACCCAACACATGTAGGCTACATGTACTGGCTTATACTGTAGCACCGGAGCTGAGGACGTGTGGCCCAAACAGCCAAATATAGTGGCGTATGGTACGCAGGGAACGTTGGGCGCGTCACGTGGATTTTTTATTCGGAATAATCTAGTGGATAAAACAATATTTACCACCACCACTACCACTACCACCACCACCACCACCGCCGCCACTAACAACAACAACAACAACTATCCTCAAACAAAAAACAAGAAAATAAAAGTAAATTAAAATGAACACAACTGCAACTACATAACAAAAGAATCCAAGCATCAATAACCATGCAAGCAACTGAAACTAAAAATAAAAACCAGTAAAATGAACAGAAGCAAAATAAAAAATAAAATAATGCTTACCTTAAACCATCGGTGCTTTCCTTGCTTTCATGGCCGCGAAATCGTTGATTACTTGCTCGTAGTCTAGTTTTCTTACTCTCTCTGCTTCAATGCTGAGCAGTGCCAAACCTTGCAAGCGTTCCTGGCTCATGGATGTTCTCATATAGTTTTTTATAATCTTCAGCGTACTGAATGACCTCTCCGCGGATGCAACAGTCACAGGGATTGTCATGAAGATGCGCAGGAGAACGCAGATGTTGGGAAAGCTAGGAGCAACCTCTTTATAATCTACTAGCAGGCAGGTTGCGAGCTGTCGCACAGAAGACAATCCTGTTAGTTTATCACCCATAGAGGTCTTCATCATAACCAGCTCTGTAGCTAGTGCCTTAGACAGGTCCTCAGGGTACGCTTCAACAAGCCTGTCAACTTCAGTATTGATATCAACTTCTTGTAAAGTGAGAAGCGATGGTGGGTTCACGACTTTGAATAGCGAGGTGATTTTCTTTGTTCCTGTGAAGCGAGACTCCAACTGCAGGATCATAGTATCCAAAATGCCATAGAACACTTTTTCTTTGAAGATTCTCTCCGGGTCGATATCATCATCAAACTTTACTGCTGCCTTTCTCTTCTGTTTGAATGTTGTGGGTATGGACCATCGTCGAGCAGTGTCTTCACTCCTCGCCAGAAATGACTCAAATCCTGTCGATGTTGCTTCAGTTTGGACAACACAGCATCCAGCTCACACACAGCTTTTGATAAGTCAAGATCTTTGGCTTGAAGCAGCTTTGATGCTACATTGATGTCGGACAAAACGTCACTGAGCACTGTGAGAATCACAATGAAGTCAAAATTTTCCATCTTGTTCCTCAGTGATATAGCTTCATGAATCGTGTCCTTGTTTGTATTCTGGAGAGCAATCTTGCTGAGAGCTTTTAAAACATCTGGAAATCTTAGTCTCACAGCAGTTAAAGAGGTGACTCTTCCAGACCAGCGTGTAGGGTTTAACGTTTTCAGTGTACTTTCCGACTCAGAAGTGATTTCAGCGAGAATGTCCCACCTGTTGATGCTGTGGCCGAAGAATACGTACAGCTGCTGAATGATATCGAAAAAAATCCTGACTTCTACAATTCCTTTCACTGCGTCGTTGACAACTAAATTCAGGTTAGGCGCTGCACAATGCACGTAAAATGCGTTTGCTTGAGAGTCAATAATCCTCTTTTGAAGACCTTGGCATGACCCGGACATGTTCGCAGCACCGTCATAGCCCTGTCCTCTGCAGTGTTTTAAATTAATTGAATGCTCCTTTAGGAACGACAGTAGTGCTGTTTGTAGGCCCTCCGATGTCTGGTCGTGGATATGATAGAAATTGATAAAAGCTTCATGAACTTAAACACTGTCCTCCACTAATACATAACGAAAAATTAAGCTCAATTGGTTTTTTTTCGAACTGTCCTGGGTGGTGTCCATGATGATGGAATAAAATCTGGCACTTTTCAATTCATTTAAAATGTCTAATCTCACTCTTGATGCTAAAATACCAATAAGTTCATTCTGAATAAGTGGACTTAAATAGTTAGTAGACCCTTTCTTTTTGCTCACTAGGGTATTCATAGAAACATCAAACTTGGCCAACAGTTCCACCTGTGAAAGAAAGTTCCCATTTGAAATAGCACCAAGTCGTTCCTCTCAGGGCGATGTTATTTCTAGCTATTGTCAAAATAATTTCAACAAGTCTTCTCAAAATCTCTCTCCAGAATCTAGTCACATCAGATAAACTTGCATCGATCTTGTGATCGACTGTTTTGTGTTGTTTCCAATGGTTTCCAACTATGCAGGCTTGAATGTGGGCTCCTGATAGTGCATGCTCTTTGACCTTTTTAGACAAACCTTGCCAATCCCGAGTGTCGAACTTTCGGTGGTCGGGGGAAAAAAGCCAACAGAAATGGCAGTAAGCTACATCTTGTATTTGTGAATAGCAAAGCCATGTATTAGAAGAATGTGAGAACTGTATAGAATCTTCACTATAGAAATAAGAAGAAAAGCTTCTATTTTGTGTATTCTTTGGAAATGGCCCTTTCGGGCGACAAAGTCCATGTTGAACGATGAAATGTTTCATATCATCGGTTAGATCATCGGCAAAATGACCCTTGTCAGTTGGGTAGTCCAATGTTAATAGATCTATTTCTGGTACATGTAGTTCTACACTACCTTCTTTCGTGTGGCCTGAAAAAAAGGTGAGATAAAGAAAGAAACAGTGACTTATATCACTAGATATAGATATAGATAGATCTAGTTTTCTAATTCATACTTTGTTGTGATATACGTTACATTTACGTTACGATTGGAAAGACAATAACTTTAAAAAATGAAAACACAACAAAACAACAACAATAACAACAACAGCAGCAATAGCAACAACACCGGCACTACTAGATCTCGTGCTCGTAATTTGCTGGGCTGGAAGATCACAGTGTTTTCAGAGAATTCTAAATATAGATCTAGATCTATACCAAAATTTTTGCCGTCTCTTTGCTGGCAACTCAATAATTACATGCACTAGAATTTAAGTCAAGAGAAAGCTAGATACATGTATAGATTTAGATCTAGACGTCTAGATATATCTAGAATCTAGATCTAATCTTGATCTAGATCGAGATCTTGGCTACTTACCAGTGGATTTTGATTCCTCTTGTTGCATGCTTGGTCCAGGTTCTAAAGTTGGACTTTGATCTGACACTGGCCTGGGGTTGATACAATCACTGGCATTACCAAGCTCATCCATTTTTGGGGGTTGCTTGAAAAAGGCATCTATTTTCGGAATTTTTTTCATTCCCTCTTCATTTTGTTTCGCTAATTTTTCGCTTTTGAGCACCCGAGGGATATTCCCGTCGGTTCATCTTGATCGTCTTGACCAAAACAAAAAAAAGCAAGTTTTTTTGCACTCAAAGGCCGAGAGCCATTTATTACGAGTGCCTTAACCATAATTATAATTTGATCGGAAAACCAGGTTAAGGGGCCCCCGGCAACCATGAGTCAGTTAAGTAAGGGGCCTCCGACAACTACGATTTTGTTGAGGGGCCCCCAACAGCTACGATTTTGTTGAGGGGGCCCCGACAGTTATTAACACTCTTGTCTCTAAATTGTCTTTTTCTGCTTTGCTGAAATTGCTGGGGCCCCCAGATAATTCCAGACTCTCTCTCTCTCTCTCTCTCTCTCTCTCTCTCTCTCTCTCTCTCTCTCTCTCTCTCTCTCTCTCTCTCTCTCTCTTCTCTTTTTCTTCTTTTTCTTCTTTTTCCCTCTTTTTTTCTTTTTTCTTCTTCCTTTTTTCTCCCTCTTTTTTCTTCCGTCCGGGGGCCCCCTACCCTCGGGGCCCCCCCCCGCATTGCGGGGGCTGCGGGGCCCTAGTTACGGCCCTGTTAAAGATTCTTTATTGTGTCACACAGCTTAAGACTTCCATCTGTTCAAAATGACCTGAATAATCATTAACCTCTATAGTTTCATTATGAAGTGTATAATATTATGTAACTGTGGCTTTTAAAGTGGTCTGGGGCCACTATTGCCACATAAATCGGTTTCACTTTTCCAATAGTGAATGTTTTGTTTTGCATACTGCTCTCTTATTCTTCCGCATTTTTGGTAAGAGTTGATTGGCATTCGGCCTAGTAATGGTATGTATTCACCAGCTGTCCTGATCTCCCGCTCTCCAGGGAATAGCATTATGCTAATGGTTGATGCTATGTGAGGTTCTACAGCTCATTGACAGCAAGGGCGCGTGAGATCAAATTTTTGAATAATGAGGTAGAGGGAAAGAAAATTGTTAATGCACAAGGTGACCCATTGCGGGGTTGTATTCAAATTGGACAAATTTAGGCTTAAGGTGCAACTAGGTCATTAATTTGTTCTTTGTAACTCGGATAGAAAAGAAGAAGAAAAAGAAGAAGAAGAAGAAGAAGAAGAAGAAGAGAGAGAGAGAGAGAGAGAGAGAGAGAGAGAGAGAGCTGCAAATGATACGTGGAGAAAATATGATGTTCAAATCCCCTTTTACATATAAATAAATGAAACATCCAATTTTGACCACATTTTGTCTTGTTTTATTCTATTTCCATTTTGTGGCCAGCAACTTGTTGATCTACCAACGTCCTCTCCCTCAACTACAAACTACAAACACACAGGAGAAACTAAGCCCAGAGAGTATGTATTTATAGAGAGATCGCACTTCCGCCAAATCGCGAAACTAGGTCACTGCGGTAGACAAGAATTGAAAGAGACCGTTTTCACCAAAGAAAATGTGCACAACCGTTTACTGCGGCTTGTTCATATTTTTGGGCTGATTGAAACTATTTAGAGCTGCTTGTAACTTCTTATGCCCCGTGGAAATGCACAAACGGGTATTGTTTACCGTAGCGACCTACTTACCGCTCCATGCTAACAGTGGTTTCGCGGCGCCCCCCGTGTCTCGCAGTGCAAATCGACCAACAGTGAAACCTCTCTATGCATACGTACTCTCTGCTAAGCCTAAGGGCTCATCAGCCAATTTTCATCTGCCGAGGAATTGGAGGGTGACGTCATAACATTGAGTTTCAATGAAACCACGACCTCGAGGTAGCTGCTTCATTTCTCACTGAAACCTAATGCCGTGACGTCACTATCTAACTAGGTGACCAATCGAAATGGATTGTGTACGCCTAGGCTATGGGGGTATCATACCAAGCACAGAATGACACAGTCAGATGCTGGCAGACAAGAAGTGCACACCATAATCTATATTATTATAAAAGTGAACTTTGGATACTATGTTAGCGTACTCCTCCGTTAATACTTAGCCCATACGCTTCAAATTTTACAGACGTCCACAGTATCTCCATACCCAGGTTTTCGACGCATAAAACATTCGAAAACTCCTGTCCCCGAATTTATCGAAATAAGATTTTTTCGGTCATTCTATTTTAATTCACCATTTTGAATGAATCGGAAGAATGATACCATTTTGAGGCGCCGAGTGAACGCGGAAGTTTGGTTCTGCACCAAGAAACGAAACCGTTCGTAGATCAGGTAATTAAATAAAATAATTCTGTGTGAAATTTTGGTGCAACAGTACGTTCTATTAGTCATAGAATGGAATCCAAATGCCGTTTTAATGTAGCCTAGATCTAGATATACGGTTGAGCTTAGTATATGGAAAATTTGCAAGATATATCATGCGCAGGTCGGCTAGTTTCCTATATTTTCTTAGTAAATCCTGGAAGACCCTGTCATGCTAAGCAGAGTCAGACACAGTCAGATGCTAGCAGACAAGAAGCGCACACCATCATTTCCTATATTTTCTTAGTAAATCTGGGAAGATCCTATAATAAAAGCCCAGTCAGACACAGTCAGCTGCTGGCAGACAAGAAGTACGCACCATAATTTCCATATTTTCTGAGTAAATCCGGAAAGACCGTATCACACTAAGCCCGGTCAGACACAGTCAGCTTCTGCCATTATTTCTTGGGTGTACCCCAGAGAGCCTCTGGTGTACATTTCGCTAGCATCTACTGGCTGTTTCTGACCAGGCTTAGTATGATCTCCCCCTAAACGTGTTTAAAAGGTGCACTGGCCTTAAATTACTCCCTAAAAGAATACATTACGCTCATCCTCGCTATCTACTCCATTAGTTTGCATTGCGTCATAACTGTAACTTCCTTGCGTTTAAATTAAACAGACTAATGAATAAAATGAGGACACATACAATAAAACTTTTTTTCTTTTTTACATGTGCTTTTTATGTCAGATCATTGCACTCTGAAGCTGCAGCTGTTATTGTCTTTTCGTGTACGTTGTCTGTACAGGTACAATTTAGTGACCTAGTTGGAACACACGTATTTTTTTCCCAAGCTCCATAGAACATCTAGCCTCATGAAAAATGATTATAGAAATAAATTTGTTCTCATTTTTTATAATCTGAAATAATAAGAGGTAATTATTATTATTAATATGTGTGTGTGTGTGTGTCTTTACTGTCGGCCGTTTTTCCTGTATGGAAAACAAGGATTGGTGCTGCTGCTTTGGAGTTGCTATCCTTTCAGACCTCCAGCAGAACGGAACAGAAAGTTTGGGTGTTCAGGCTGCGGGCAGAGCAGAGCAGAGCAGAGCTGGGCACTCAAGCAGGCCTACGTCATTGCACACGAATTGGGCCCAGTGACTCCACCTCTCCGGTACAGGCCAACTATCATTTCGCAAATGACAACGATGCTCAGTCTCTGATGACATACAGTATATACGATTTTACTATTATGTTTTATTATGTCTTTTTTATCGCAATTTTAGCAGATGGGAAGCTACTGCTGATGTTAACCCAGGACTACCCAGTGTATCATACTAGAAACAAGTCACATCGAGCCCATTTTTTCTGTTTGTAGGAAAAATTCGGATATATAGTCAAAAAATATTTCGTGATAAAAGTTTAGATTTAGCAATTAATTGCCTGACCAATTTAAATCGATTTGGGGCATTTAAGAAGTTTTCTAGAATGTAAAACAAACTTTGCCTGGGCAATGGAAGATTAAATATCATTATGTGATGCTATGTAGACGTATCAAGTAGCCAAAAAGCTGTTCTTTCATTGTTGTTGATTCAATGTTGTAAATTTTTGTGTATGTACAAAAAAATAAATCGCCTTGTTCCATTTGTGGGTAGTTCCATGTAAACGCTATACAAGTGACATTTCCATTTTGTCATTAAATAAAATATGATGACAATGATTATAATATTCTGGGTAAAGTCTTGGCTGTGAAAAATATGAAATCTATCTCTCTATCTCACGTTTCAGCGTTTACAATTTTAATGCCCAGGACTTGAAATTTCAGAAAGGATCCTGAGATGTCTCAGATATAGCATTATATTTGTATGGAATTACCAATTTTTTCATTGTCTTTCAAACCATAGACGCCGTGGCTATCTTTTTGTAAAGCATTCTCACAATGGGATAATATGTATACACTTGCATTATTTTCTTAATATCTCTGTGTTTACATCTTTACGGTGTGCATTATTTTGTTTTATAAAGAAAGTGGAACACCCCCCCCCCCCCCCAACTATGTCTCATCAGAAGCCATACATAAAATACTTACCCATGGAGGAAGGGCGGAGTGGCCCTCAGTGTACGAAAAGCGAACAGAATAGGAGAAAGAGGTGGAGTTTCTGGTAGAGGCGTTACGTACGCTTTTCAATTATGGTAATTAATGAAACAGTTTCATATTATTTTATTTTATTTTTATTTTATTTTTTTCTTAAGAAAATGAGTTGTAAAATCTTATTATAAAAAAAAACAGTGGCGGGAGTAATTCATTGTGGTGCAATTTTGGCCGTTTTTCTTTTTTTGCTACAGCCTAAATTAATGTCGCATGACAGTTTCAAAAATTATAAAATTAATTTTCTTAAATCTCAACTAATCCAGCCCAATTGCTTTTGCGTCGACCGATGATGTTGATTCAAGTTCCATATATTTTGAAATAAAAAGTGGTAAAAATGTAAAATACAATGATCTTTGTTTTGGCTCCCTGTAGTGGGCCCACTGCACGGGAAAGCATATAATTATATTAATACGCGTTCAGTTCCGTGCTCGCAATTTCCCTACAAGAAATGAGTGCATAGTGCTCTGGTGAGCATGGAATCTGTAGTACAACTGTAGAACATGGGAAGCTTTCTAGACCAAAAAGAGAAAGAGACAGAACGATGAGTTCACAGGTTTATCCCGGATTATGCCGGGCACCTGACCTAGTTATATAAAAATCGAATACCAGGCTCTGTATCGAATGAAAGAACCAATTAATTATTCTCCGTGCCAAATGTCATTTTTGAAGTTTTAGAAGCCTAAGTTTTAGTCTTGTCACGAACATTCACCATTCTAGGGTGTGGGCCAGATCAAGGCTGGCGTAGGCACCAAACTGATGGCCCGTCGCCTAATTATTATATGCATCACACTAAAACACGTGCTCGTGCGCCAGTGAGTAGTGTTTTCGAGTGATGCATAATAATTAGGCCACCAGCCACCAGTTTTGGCGCCTACGCCAGCCTTGATCTGTCTCACACCTATTGGCATTATACTCGTACAAGGAAGGGGTGGTGGTGGTGGTGGTGGTGTTAAAGCCATATGAAAAACGTACATGGTGGTGGGGTGGGGGTGGGGGGGGGGGGCTGTGTCAACATTTGCCGAAATCCAACATAGTAATACGTACTTACGTATGTTCCTTCATCATTATCATGTTATTGTTGTTGTAGCAAAACATGGACAATCAAACCATGTCCATCCACCCCCACCCCACCCCTTTCTCCTCCTCCTCGCCAGCACAGGCCAGGGGGTGGGGGAGGGGGGAGGTGTTGTGTTAACATGTTTTGATGTCGTAATTATTTGGGATTTTTTTTGGAAAAATCATTTTATTGTGTTCTTATTCTCATGATTCTTCAACAAAATTTTAGATCTTAATAAAAATCCAGAATATAAAATTAGTTTCCTGTTTTTTTGTTTATTTGTTTTGTTTTCCCGTCAGTTCGAGATTCAAATTGATTGACAGTGTGTGTGTGTGTGTGTGTGTGTGTGTGTGTGTGTGTGTGTGTGTGTACATAAGTGTGACTGATTTTTTTTTTTTTTAAATCTCCACGTGAAATCTTTGGATTTTTCAAATTTGATCTTCAAAAAAGCAGGTTATTTTTAAGTTGTAAACCGTACATGCATTTTGGTTCAGCTTTAGGTTATGGATGAGAAATCAAATAGAACTACAACTTACAGACATTTGTATCTGTAGTTTGTATACTTCTTTAATCCCATTTGGGAAATTTGCCTTAATGTCATTGCAGCCTAGTTACAACTGGAGCAGACACGTCGTCACTATAGTGCAACGCCGGTCGGCGAGTTTTTCTTGGGGGTTGGGCGGGGTGGGGGGAGGTGAGGGGAGGGGGAGGAGTGGTAGGGATAAATTTTATTCAATTTTGCACGTGCAACGGCCTGTTCGGTCTGCTGTTCTCGATTTCCAACTTGCACTATAAGTTACTGGTTAGATACTTGATTTGACATTTTTTGTTGCCAAATTAATAACCTCAGATACCCGTAACCCGAATCATTTAGATGTAACGTTTTACAATTGGTATTGAAAAAAAACAATTATATTGTAATATGTGTGGGAGCATGGGAAAAACCCACACAAAGTCGGCAACATGACATTTTGAGTTCTGTACATATAATAAAAGACAAGATATTTCTGATAAATTGAAGTCAGTGACCTCCCTAAAACAAGATTTTGAGAAAACGGCATTTAATTCTATAAGTGGCAATAGCTAATTGACCAAGTAATATTGGAGTGATTGCTGTTAGGAGACCGTAGTCTAATAACTAAGCCGTTAAAGAGATCATAGTGAGTAGTGTTCACTGCTCGTCTACAGTTTACCCTGTAACATGCCACGGTCCTCTAGCAACAGCCAAGTCGGAAGTTTTTAGATCTTGTTAGGAGACCGTAGTCTAATTACAAAGCGTTATAGAGATCATAGTGAGTAGTGTTCACTGCTCGTCTACAGTTTACACTGTAACATGCCACGTTCCCCTAAACAACAGCTAAGTTGGAAGTTTGTGTCGGACCCATATTTTCACTTCAAAGCCGTTTTTCTCAAAATCAGCTCTGCCGGCTTTGTGTGGGTTTTCCCATGCACACTCACATATATATAGAAGGGGTGGCCAAATTTGCTTAAGGTAAGAGCAACATACGGTAAACTTCAGATGTTCGACAGCCCCAAAATATGAACAGCTTACACACATGTTTTTATTGCTACATACACATTTTGTTATAAAAATTTTTATATAAATGTTTAGAAATACAGGCAAAAAAATGAACAGAGAACCAGAGATTTCTTTTTTTTTTTTTAAGAGGGGCGAGGGAGGGGTCCCTGTCTACTTCCTGGTCTGTTGACGTTTTGACAATGACCCTGAAATAGTTTAATAACCCATCCACTTTAATCAAGCCCGTATCTCAGCCCTGTCGGTCGCTGTAGGGAACAATATATGTATGTAACAATATCCACTCATGTGTTTCAGTAATTACTAAGTATACATTATGTACCAAATGTTTTCAAAATCTTGACTGATGATTGTTTTAACTGTACTGAACGTATCACTATTACATACGATCATGAACTACAAGAACACCTAAGAAAATATGAAACTGAATGTTCACTGTGATGAGAAAAGAGCTCAGCCAACATTATTTCCAGGAGCTGCGTATTGATGGTCAAAGAGCCGCTGTTTGGCCACCCCTGTAATAATTATTATAACAACTTTCTTTGGAAAGAAACTTGCCAGATCCCATCATGCTGAACCACAAAGTAAAACAGAGAAAACACTTGACATCAACACGCGGGAAGTTAATAAACTGAATAAAAGCTGTTTTGAATTGTTCTTGCAACGAGAAAAGTGGGACAAGGAAATTTGTTAAATAATACATTTTAATGCGGATGCAATTTCCCTACAGCGACCGACAGGGCCGAGATACGGGCTTGATTAAAGTGGATGGGTTATTAACCTATTTCAGGGCCATTGACAAAACGTCAACAGACCAGGAAGTACACAGGGACCCCTCCCTCGCCCCTCTTAAAAAAAAAAAAAAGAAGCAATCTCTGGTTCTCTGTCCATTTCTCTGCCTGTTTGTGCTTTTCCTTACAATTTGATTTAACTTTCCCGGGGAAGTCAAATCAAAACAAGCAGAGCACTATTTGAAAAAAAAAAATATTGCCAAATTATTGCTTTTGTTGAATTTTTGAATTTTCACCTTTATCAGCCTTTTTGGCAAGTTCTCGAGAGGTCTTTGTGTGCAGCTGACGGCTGACGGCTGTCGTGAATTCATGGGGATGAAAGTCTCCCTGAGCTCAGAACCATGCACACTTCTACGAAGAAAGAAATACAGGTTTAAATGTCAAAAAAACAAGTCTTTCTAATCGAAAGAGGGGGGGGGGGGGACACGTAGGCCCTACATGCACAAATTTATCATTTAATTTACTTCATTTGCCACAAATGGTGTCGTAAAAGCGAAATGCCATTAACTTTAATTTGACACAGCTGATAGCCTGATAAGTGAATATTCTACTTCATTCCACTGGCCATCATGTGTGACCCATTACGTCTAAGCCCAGGGCTAGCTGTACTTTGACACAGGAAGTGAAAAACTTAACTTTGGTTTGAAAAGTGATGGTAAGAGAAATTTTCATAACTTCCTCCCTCTCGAAGTTAAAATGTGACATTTCATGTCCTTCATCTTTGTCTTTTAACCTCTACATGTCCTAGAGTGTTTTTTACTATGTCTAAATACCTTCCGGAGTTGCGTGACTTTAGTTCTGGTTTCTTCTCTCTCCATTTTCTGAAAAACTGGAGATCTTTTAGTATGTAGAACTAGAAGAGGTATAACAAATGCACACTTTGACACTTATTTAACCCTTTCGCTGCCAAGCCCACACGCTCTTCCTTCCTGTAGACTACCAGAATAAAGGATTATGCGGTAGAAAGACAGCACAATTAGTATAAAATTAGGAGTGAAAAATATGCCGGAATAATGTTGGCCGATATATTGCCCTCGCGACAGAAACAGTCACGAGTTTGGAGATCTGCAATAAATTTGTTTGCCACAGTAAAATAAAATTATTTCTCTCTTCCAACATCAGCTTGGGCCCGGGAAAAGGTCTTCTGAGAACTTCTACCCCGGACAGACTAGGCCTTTCGGTTAGGTTTAATTGGAACGGTGTACTTGAAGGGTACTCCAGTCCTCTCTCCGGTACTGCCGAATCCGCAGTGTGGTTGCTTTGATCACTATATGAGTATAATGTCTCCCTTCTCTCGCCTGCCCTCCTCTTCGACTTGCAAGAATAGAAAGAGTTACAAAGGCAGCAAACAGGAAGACGAACGGATTCATCCCTTGCGATCCTCCTTACATACAGTTTTATTGTATACGGGCCCTACATCATAATTCCGCGCCAGTCAAGGTCAAAATTAATGCTTCACCCTGCTGGCCGTGACCTTTGCTAAATAGATAGATAGATAGATAGATAGATAGATAGATAGATAGATAGATAGATAGATAGACAGATAGACAGACAGACAGACAGATAGATAGATAGACATATATAGATAGATAGACATATAGATAGATAGGCATATAGATAGATAGATAGATAGATAGGCAGATAGATAGATAGATAGATAGATAGATAGATAGATAGATAGATAGATAGATAGATAGATAGATAGAGATAGACAGATAGATAGATAGATAGATAGATAGAAAGACAGACAGACAGATAGATAGATAGATAGACAGATAGATAGATAGACATATAGATAGATAGGCAGATAGATAGATAGATAGAAAGACAGGTAGATAGATAGATAGATAGATAGATAGATAGATAGATAGATAGATAGATAGATAGATAGATTGATAGTTAGATAGATAGATAGATAGATAGATAGATAGATAGATAGATAGATAGATAGATAGATAGATAGATAGATAGATAGATAGATGATTATAGAGCACTAGTTACCAATGCCTATGAATATAGAAAGTACCCGTCGCATCAACATGAATGGCTATGTTAATTATTATAATTATTTTATAATCCAATTATTGTAGTTGTCACCCACATTTGATAACATTCACGGGTGACAGATACGCTGGAGACAACTGTCTCCACACACTAAAAGAAAAAAACATACTCTCTGAGTCAGCAGAGATGGGAAATTTGTATTGTTTTGACTTGAATGAAATAATATTTTTATCTCTTCGAAAGTGCAACCGCTTTAAACAGTGGGCTGGATTATTCAAGTGCAAATGCAAAGATTTCTTAACAAAACAAGAGAAGCAGAAAGAAAATAAAAGCACTGTCTCAGCAATTTTGCGAGAGAAAAAGAAAGAGAAGGAAGAAATGAAAAAAAAACGAGATATTAAATAGTATAATCATATTATCACGTTTGGCAAATACTGCTGTTATGCTGTTTGTCGTGGTATCCCGTCACTTCCAATGTAAAGAAAAATTAGAAAACAGACTATGAAACACTATTATAAAGTTTGACAAATACTGCCGTTTGGCGTGGTATCCCGTCACTTCCACTGTAATGAAAAATTAGAAAAACAGACTATTAAACACTATTATCAAGTTGGCAAATACTGCCGTTTGTCGTGGTATCCCGTCACTTCCACTGTAATGAAAAATTCTAAAAACCAGATTACACAAACAATACTATAAAGTTTGACAAATACTGCCGTTTGTCGTGGTATCCCCGTCACTTACTTGCACTTTGGTGAAAAAATGAGAAAAGGTTACTGCCGTTTGTCGTGGTATCCCCCGTCACTTACTTAACTTGCACTCTGATGAAAAATGAGAAAAAAGTAACTTCAGAGAAAGGTAATGTTGGTACTTGTTGCGAGGCAAGGTTATACATCAGCTGACTGGTTGGGATTGGGGGGGGGGGGGGGGGGAAAGAACGGCGGTGCTGGCGTGTGAAAGGTCAAGTACCGGCTGAACTCTAGTGCTATCTGAGGACGTGACGGGCCGAGATGAGAGAACAACACGTCTCTCATACACATGCATTTTTTTCTTGTTACCAAGCCAATAGCCTTCAAGCATCTCGTAGCTCTGTTTTGTTTTGTTCAAACTGGGAGAATTTTGCATTTGTCAGCGATACATCCATTGTCTGTAAGCAGTAAAGCTAGGAATAATAATATACGCCTATAATTATAAGGTACTTTTTGTTTTTAAATACATAAAGTACATTATATACATGTAATAGTGGTGTTTGAAAGACAAAGCAGATTGGTAAAGCAGTTTAAGCATAATTAGTGATTATGGTGGTGTGATTGTCATAGATCTGTCCCTCTCGTTCTCCATCCGTCCCACCTTCCAGGCTTTCATCTCTCTCTCTCTCTCACTCTGTACCTCCCCCATCTCCTCTCTCGCTCTCTCCCCCCTCCTTATCTATCTATCTATCTATCTATCTATCTATCTATCTATCTATCTATCTATCTATCTATCTATCTATCTATCTATCTATCTATCTATCCGTCCGTCCGTCCGTCTATCTGTCCGTCCGTCTGTCTGTCTGTCTGTCTATCGACATTTTACACCCCCCGCTGATAGGTCCCGACGCACAAGTACGAAAACCATTGAACTGGTACATGTCATGGCAGATTTGTGTGAAACCTTTGACTTGAACATTTCTTTAATGTTTTGTCGCACTATGACACATTACAGGCGTTTGATTTGGGCCTTCCTGTGCCCCTCTATGTAAATCTATGGCCTATATAAACTGCTATACGTAAGCGTTGCACGTTTTTTTATTAACGGTTCTCAGCCCGTTTTGTCCGGGAACCTCACTGAAGTTAAGATAGCTGAACTCTTTTGAAACAAAAAGAGAACCCCAAACCATTTTGACTCCGAATGTTTCCTTTTCTTACGGCTGTTACTATATTTATCATCCCCTTAGAATGACAAGGTCCTAACTCCCTTCCATCAACATTTGAGAAATTGACGATTGAAACTTCTTAATATGCTGATATCTTTTAGAGATACGACTTTTTTCTTTTCTGGTAATATTTACAAATTACACACCGAACCCGCTTGATACTTTGACACACACTGAAGAAGGCCTGTAGAGGTAGTGTATTATAGTGTGTAACTCAGTTCAGCTAAAATGTGGAGAATCTTGTCCTTCTATGGAGACAAAATATATTAATATAGTTGACCACGAACTGCAAAAGATGACCACTTTTTATTATGACATCATAGTTACATGAGGCGCATATATGCCCTCTCGATTCTGAATTTTGTTTTTGTTTTTTTTTTAATCACCCCTACTCCCTTGTACACTTTTTATACGCTTGGCTTCACCACTGCCCTCTTTCCCACTTCCCGAAAGGGCATAAATGCTGACTCTTGGAATGATAGTTAATGATGCTTGTAATAGATGAAAATGAGAAAACATTGATGATTTTTTACTGATAACGGCGACAGTGGCGTTACAGATGAAAGTACACACTTGCAGTGGAAAAAGTTCTCGTGAGAACACCAAGGAGCGGGATCAAAGCCGTGTACGGTCTCTTCAGATCTACACAAACGTACACTTTTGATATTATTGTAATACAAAAATACTTGTACCTAAAAAACATGAAACATACGTCAGCTACAACAACAAAGAAACAAAGTCCATTCAAGGGACCACCCTTCATTTACGAACACTGGAAATGGGTAGGGGTTGGGGTGGGGAGGTTTGCTTCCAATCTATATAACGTCTACCTGATAATATTAATAATACTTATGAAGATCATTTATAATCATATAGCACCCAATCCAAACAATTTGTTCTAGGCGTTTTACAGAAAGTCTTGTTCTCTCCATCTGCAACTCACCCCCTCTCTCTCCGTCTGTCTGCCTGTCTGTCTCTCTCTCTCCCATCCCCCTCTCTCCCTCTCCTCCCCTCTGTCTCTCTCTCTCAAACACAATCTACTGTATACACTCTCATGCTAGACATATATTGTATACATAGACACACACATAACATACTATAAGGCAGAAATTAAACAATAAAACAGCAAAAATAAAATGAATTGCGAAAATAAATTTCTGTGAATTGGGAATGTCGGGACTTCATAACTGAAAGTGTTTTTTTTAAAACGATGGGTTTTTAGACCAGTTTTGAATTAGGACTCTATGGGATTGGGTGTAAGGGATCCAGCTAGTCGGCTGGTGGACAAGGTCCCATTGACACTCAATGTCCTGATGTCAACCCGTCGAAAAAGCTGGCCAACCAAAAGCGACTGGTATGCACCAAGGCTAAGCAAAGAGAGACTCAAAATTTAAATTACACCTTTTCGGAGTCGCCGACGTAAGTACTCCCGTTTGTGTGACTGCAGTCACGACTGTTAGGGTTAGGTAACATACCAAGCCCGGTCAGACAAAGTCCGGTCAGATGCTGGCAGATAAGTAGTGCAGGACATCATTTCCTATATTTCCTTAGTAAATCTGGGAAGATCCAATCATACCAAGCCCGGTCAGATACAGTCAGATGTTGGCAGACAAGAAATGCACGACATAATTTCCTGCAATTTTTTTTAGTAAATCCGGTAAGACCCTTTATACTAAGCCCGATCAGACACAGCCAGCTTCTGACATTATTTCTTTATTGTACCTTGCTGGCAGTATCTGACTGTGTCTGTCCGGGCTTAGTATGATACCTCTTTAAATGCTCTTGTCCACAACATCCGCCCCTCCCCCTCCGCTATTTTTACGGACAATGACGTAAAACATTCTTTGCCTCTGTGTACTTGTCCACACCTTCCGTTTTTCATACGTCATTTTCCGTAAAAATAACGGAGCGGATGCTGTGGACAAGACCACTTACTCTTTCTGCTATTCCTTATATACTGTCACCACCACCATTACCACTAATGGTAGCCCAGTACAATGATTACAATAAGTACAGCAACTACTGAAACTTCCACAAAACCATGTAAAGCAACAATTTAATCCTGTTACACAATCCCAATTCACCTAGGTAAGTGGATGGCACAGTGCCAAACAGAATCTACCGATTACGCAGATAGTTTTCAATGTTTTGCTAGATCAAATATGCATCTAGGGCAAAAACCATGCTGCTCTGAGTCAGCATATTTACTTTATGAAGTAATCTATGGCGTCCAGAGAGAGACGTGCAGATAATAACAATACGCTTAATGAATTTAATAGACAATACCGTCTTAATTGGTACATTACATGTAATTATATAATTACATAGAGTGGGTAAGTACTCTATCTATCTATCTATCTATCTATCTATCTATCTATCTATCTATCTATCTATCTATCTATCTATCTATCTATCTATCTATCTATCTATCTATCTATCTATCTATCTATCCATGTCTGTCTGTCTGTCTGCACATCAGTTTATCTATAACTGTTTGTCAGTCTACCTATTCAGCTATCTCTGTATTTGTCTCTATCTTTCATTTGCTCCTTTTCACGAAAGGCACTTCAGGTTAATTAGAATAAAAACGAGAGAAGAACAGAGCATAACTTATTCATATATTATAGACTACAGATATGCCATAATGGACGAGTGCATACGTGAGCGATCAAAGCCTCAGAGCCCGCCTATCATCAATAGGTTTTATATTGTCCCCGCATAATAAATGATGGGACATAATGACTTTTCTGTATTTTGCAGAGAGTTATGGATTCGTGACGTGTATCGCCTACAGCGTCTCGCCAGTCAGTGGCTTAAGGATGTACCTGTAATAGAATGAGGACGAGGTTAGAATTAAGGTTTAAGGATTATAAACTGCTTTAAGGATATCATTGTCTACTGGGAATTTAGAGTCAGGTGACTAAAATGATAATTATTGTAAATGAAATATCTGCAGAGGTGAAATAAATGAGAATGCAGTCCAAGTTAAGTTAACATAGCCTGTCAAGGGTTAAGTTAACACAGTCTGGGCAAGGGTTAAGTTAGCATGGTCCATCACTGATTATGTTAACACAGTCTGTCAAGGGTTAAGTTAGCCTTCACGGGTTAAGCTAGCCATCAAGCGTTAAGCTAGCCTTCAAGGGTTAAGTTAGCCTTCAAATCTTGTCATGCTCTGATGGGTCGTCGTATGCAGCTGATGTCATCAAGTTTTTTATATTCTCTTTGCCATTGTTAAGTTCGTTTCCTCATGCGTTTGGCCTTGTACAAAAAATATGCACACAGAAAACTGCAAAAGGCACACTACGAGTTTACCTCAAGATTACTTTTTGTTATTGATCTGAATTAACTGGAGAGGGTGAAGAAAATTGTGTAGAAAGGTGCGGAGGAAAAGTAGGGGCAAGGTGGTGTGGGATGTGGAAGAAATGTACATAAACAAGGCACACTTTCTCCTCACGTAATCTCTATAAACGTGCACGGCTTTGGTTAAATGCTGCGTTTAGAAAAGGCCCATGTAATTGAACAGTTTTGCTGTCGCAAGAGACATTTGAAAACTGGGTTTAATGAAAGAAAGGTAGGCAACAGAACAGTTCACGCTGTGTTTCAGCCAAGACACAGGGTACCGGGACGGCTCAATTCGTCAAATTCCGTCCGACGGCTTTCGCGCGTATCATCCATATCAACAATGCAACAATTCGCATCACACACCTTCAGAATTGAAAGAAAAAGACGAGTATCACAGAGCCCGGTGATTGGTACTCGCTGTGTTTATACGCGCGCAAGTTGTGGACATATCGTGAAAGAATGACTGGTCGTCTCTGTATTCTGTTCTCGGATTTCAGCCTGCACAAGCCCAGTTTTATGAAAGTAGCCTTAGTGCTAAATTGAAGAACATAAATTTATATGGGGTGTCTTTTAATGTACTCTCATTTTGAATGTCATTAATACAGTGTCAGCTAAGATACATCCAAGATTTATAAATCGAACTGAGGAGGACGCTTTGGCTAGATATGTGCCATTTTCACTAATATTCCTCTGTCACTTCATGTAAGCTTGTTATTTAGGTTATAATGTTGTGATACAATCATGTTTATGTAATGATGCGTTAAACTAAAAGACGTAGTGGAATTCATGCTACAACAAAAGTGGAATTGGGCCGGGCACGTGGGGAAGATGAATGACAATAGGTGGACAAAACGCTGCACTGAATGGCAGCCAAGGACAGCAAAAAGAACGAGAGGACGACCAGGAAGAAGATGGAAGGAAGACATTACAAAGAGAGGAGGAACAGCATGGATGAGGAAAACAACAGACAGAAGAGAATGGAAAGCATTGCCGGAGGGGCTACAGCCTGCAGTGGGTGGACAACGCCTAGAAGAAGAAGAATGATGCGTTAGATATATATGTTTACCATGTATATATATATACCCTCAGACGTTCTGTGAAAGAAAATTTCTCTTATGGGATAATAAAGCTTATCTTATCTTGTCTTATCTTAATTACTTGAGTTATCATATGAGTTCAAAGTGATGGCCGTTAAATAGACCAGCCATTGGTGACAACAGTTGCAAGCAACATTTTAACAGCTCATTTGTGTGGACATTTTTTTTCTGGAGATACCCCACTGAGACACATTACTGAAGGAGTTAAGAGAGCTACATGATACAGGGTCTTCCAATTTCTCACTCAGTAATCTACATTACATGTACAGTGAAAAGGATAGTGGCTATAATATTCAAATTGCTTGTTCAGAACTTAATAATCATAATACATTTAGAAATCAAAAGTGTACCGTTCCAGGGATCTGCCGGTCGCTAAAAAAAAACAACAACATTTCACTTCGTCCACTCTGAGGACTCTCGATAATTATGTCACCATGACCCCGACTCCCCTCTCCACTACCCAAACAACAACAACGACAAAGACAAATTTCCTTCAATACTCCCCCATCCCCCACTCCCTCTTCACTGACCACTGTCCAGATTTGAGTGGGCAGAGCAGTCTTGATAAACATGTACAACAGCGTCTTCAGAACTCGAAATTAGTTCTTTGTATCGCTTTGTTTTTCAGTGGACAACATTAATGGGAAATATACAATGATCACTCTAGTTTTCAAGACTGAATTGCTTTCTGTTTCTAGATATTTCAAAACACTGAGAAAGTTTGTCAACCCTTACAGGAAACATACCTGGCCTGTCCTGTGTGCACAGTCCACTCATCCCATCTGGCCAGGGTACCGCGCTTTACGTCAACCAAATAATAACTCTGATTTTGCGTGACGTGTTCTGCAAAGTCTCACTGACAGGCGAGACAGAAAAGTGCAGGTTTGAAGACCTCGCCGGCATTCTCGTGCAAGTGTCGGCCTTTTCGTTTGGTGCACGCTTTGAGCCCTAGGCCCAAGAGATGCTGAGCTGGCAAAATATGAACGAAGCTTTGGCAAAATGGTTTTTGCTTTGATGTAAAGAAAGGGGAAATCGAAAACAAAACCAAAAAAAAGAAATGACATGATGGGCGAGAGAAGCTGTAAAAAGTGACGGGGAAGGAACAGCTGAATAGGATAACAGAAGAGAGGGGGGAGGGGGGAGGATGGAATCAGGCTGGAGAGGAGGAATAATCTTTGAGGGAAAAGTGTGGCCAATGCATGGGTAAATAGAGGTCAGAATGGACAGAAGGACGACAAGAAATGAAAATGAATGGAGGAAAATTAACCCCGAAATAAAACAGTAAAAGAGAAGGAGTGGATGAAAATAGAAATAAAAAGTGTGGAAAAGTACAAGATGATGGGAGTGATAAAGGAAAAAAAAAAGGAAAGAGGAGGGTGGAGGAGAGGGAAAGAGAGAGCGAGTGTGTCTGTCTGTGTGTGTGTGTGTGAGAGAGAGAGAGAGAGAGAGAAGGGGAGAGAGAGAATTTGTGTATGCGTGTGTTTGTGAGAGAGAGGGAAAGAAAAAGAGAGAGAGATAGGGAAAAGAGAGAGTGAGAGAAGAGAGAGTGAGAGAGAGAGAGAGAGAGAGAGAGAGAGAGAGAGAGAAAGAAAGAGAGAGAGAGAGAGAGAGAGAGAAGAGAAGAGAGAGGGAGGCAGAACAAATACCGAACGAAAACATGACCGAATGAGAGAAGATGATGATACATGTACTTGGGCAAGATTCTGAAAAATCGTCTAATAATTACACGTTCCATTTTTATTTCGCTCCTTCTTGTGAATCCATAGAATCACTCCAGGCATTTCTTTTTTTAACATCACCCCCTCTTCTTCCCTTTGAAACACTCACGACTTCCCCCGCCCCCGTTTGTCTCTGCACTTAGAAAAGGTGCAGGAATTCAGGCACTGGTCAGCTGTAAACTACTATTGCATCATGCTAAAATTACGTCCATTCTCCTATGGACACAGATTGAGAGGAAGCGTTTTCCTGTTTCCTATTCTGGCACAGGCCATGCTGTTTAGAGAGTTCACCTCCATACTGATGACATCATTACATCGAATTTAGACAGTGAAAAAGGGGATTCACCTGGCTTTGAAAATTGTGGCGTCATTTTTGCCTTGACGTCATGCATGGAAAAATACCTGCCATTTCTAGAAATTTGGCTGTTCTCCTTTCAAAAAAAAGTATTAATATCGAAAAGTGCCAAAATTAAATTTATTTTTGGAATGAGACGATGTATTTCTAACCCCTGAGGCTTGTAGAAAGCCTTTAGTTGAAATATATTAATTTTGTAGGATTTTGCTGACGTCAGCCGACATGTATAACGAATTAACTTTATACACAAGTACGTACGTACGCCACATCGATTGAAATACAAGCCAGACATTCAAGATTGAGTTCGTTAAAGTCTGCCGGGCCATTCTCTCTGCACCTCAGACCACAAGAGAGCATGACCTTTAACGTAATAAAAGAACAACGTCATCGCTTGCCAATTTGTACGAAAGAAGAAAGAAAAGGTATAAATCTAGACAGATTTTGGTTGCATTTTTTGGTTTCTCTTACCTGATTTTGTCACAGTTTGACAAAAGAGCCGTAAGTGATTGTTATGTATGACTGTTTGTGGTATGGTGAAATAGGTAGATAACGAATAATTCAATGGCTGATAAATTAATTTAGGAATAATTAAAATTTAGTCTCATTGTCCGTGGAAGGTTCCACTTTTGCTTTTATCACTGGAGGCGTAAACCGATTAATGATCTTAGGTATGAAGCCACTAAATAACTGACATTGTTTAATTGTTTGATTGGTTGATTGATTGATTGATGGACTGATCGACTGATTGATTGTTGCCCCCCAGGTATTAACTGTAGGGATAGATACACTGATAACTTTGTTAGATAAAATTTAATGTTTGGTAGAGGGGAGGGAAGAAAGGAGAAAAACCGAGAGAGAGAGAGAGAGCGACAGAAAGAGAGAGAGAGAGAGAGAGACAGAAATAGAGAGAGAGAGGAAGAAAGGAGAAAGAGACAGAGAGAAAGAGAGAGGGAAAGTAGGACAGACAGACGAGAGACAGAGAGAGAGAGAGGCAGAGAGACCGAGAGATGGAGAAAGAGAGGGAGAAAGACAGACAGACAGACTGACAGACAGAAGACAGACAAAAAGACAGACAGACAGAGAAAAAGAGAGAGAGAGAGAAAGACTAGTGGACATGAAAAACTGGACAGGATAGAGAGAAACGTAGAGAAAATAAAATTTGCAACCAAAACAAAACCTCAAAGAAAATGATTAAATAAAGAAAAGAAAGAAAGAAGAAGAAAAATCCATAATGATCTAGGTTTTAAGATTGATCGCGGCCTGTGCAGGCTCGCAAGATGCCCAACATTCGTCAGCAGCCCCTTTACTTTTTCTTGTCCCGCGCGTGATGTAAATTGTGTGTGACACATATCAATGGAGATGGAAAAGGCGAGGGAAATTGGAACATAAGAAACAGTGTGAGCAACGAGCCTCATGCGTCAAGTGTCAATATCCTGTGTGCTGGACAAATCGCGGTGCAGGGGCGAGCAGGGGGGAGAGGGGAGGGGGAGACAAGGTAATTTTGAAAACCTGATCAAAACTGCGAGTCTGGCTTGTCCCAGCTATCATCATTAATGTCACAGCGGCTGTTTTCATCATCATCATCATCATCATCAATTTCACTCATCTTCTTCATGCTCCTCTATTTCCTTCTCCTCCTCCTCATCAACGTCATCATATCATCCACCACCGTCGTCGTGCCATCATCATTATCAACTTCATCACTTTCATCATTACATCATCATCATCATCATCATGACCATCATCATTATCATCCACACCATCATCACCATCATCACCATCATCACCATCATCATTATCATCCACACCATCATCATCATCACCATCATCGCCTCCATCATGACCGCCCTCGTCTTCATTGTCATCACTCCCATCTTCTTTCTCGGCTCCCTTTTCTTCTTCCTCATCTTCGCCACCTCTTTTGCCCTTTGTCATCAACACGAAATGTCATCAAAACCAGTCTATGATCATCTTAACCTTCATAAAAATGGCCTATGTAATAAGTTTGTAAACATTAAGTCAAGTCTGTTTTTGTCTTTGTTCTAGTGTGCGATCTGAGCTATAGAGTGAAACGGGTCTTCGTGCACTGTCCAGACCGAAACAAAGTCTGGTCTCATTAGTTCTGACTAGCCGACCCGCGCCAAGATAAATCTTGCAGATTTTTCGCTGGAAGCCCAACCGTATATATCTAGATCTAGCCTACATTAAAAGCAGCATTTGGATTCTATGCAATGACTAATAGAACTTACGCAGAAATACACAGATGTGATTACGTTGATTTTCGACCACCAATGTGTACAGATAAGTCAAGGACGAAATTTCCGATCATGCTTTTTCATTCTACTCGACGAAAATGCGTCTTTGTTTTGGTGGCTCAAAATATTTTAATATTAAATAATGCTTAAGACTGATTTTTGTTCAAAATGAATGTGTCCACGTAACTCTTTGTAAAAAATTAATGCAGTACACCACGTTTCATTATTGAGGGGGTTCGTTCAATACTGTACCTAGTCCACTCCACTGAAAAATGGAGATACTGAATTTAACTCAATTAATAAGAGGGTATCAACAATCATGAAAAGTTTGAAGACAATTAAACGAATGTTATTGGCGTAAGGCCTGTTAATTGCATTGCATCTCTATGCGATATAGTGGCTAAGTCCATTCAGTTTTTGCCATTTTTTCCCCAAACTACAATTCATCATTGTGACTTGGGCACGGTATTGAACTAAGCCCCTCAATTTTTAAATGGCGTAGTCGCTAAGTTTTAGGTGATTACACCTTCACCCTCTAGCTCAATTAGATGCTTCAAAACTGTCTTGAGTCGGCTGAGGGAGAGAGAGACTTTGTGCACTGAATCAAAATTGACGCAAACTTACTGTCTTGATTCAGTGTGCCGCCAGCCTTAAACGACGTCACTGTAACAAATCCCAGATTGGGAGATGTACTTATATGACAGTAACAGTCACGAACAGACAAGTATAACAATTAACAAAACAATCAAACAGGCTCACACATTTATTACAACATTAATAATGACAATCCAATAAGTACAACATCTCACTCGTTCCCTTAAGCATTCATTCCCCTTCCCGTTCCTCGCTATAATAATCACTCCTTTACAATATGATAGTTGGCCTCAGCCTAACAATACATCACTGGCTGCACTGCCTTGTAGCACGATATCTCACTGCCCGTGCTCAACCTCACATCAATATCTTAATACATATCGTTCCTGAATGTGGCCAGACTGCCACGGATACTGTGCCCTCACTGTCCTGCGAGTGGCCTCACTGCCCAACCCATGCACCTCATTTATGCCTCGACAGCTTCCAGCCTGTCCCCGGCACCTATAAAGAATAACATCACATCTCTATAATACTATGTACCTACTATCCACTTCACCACTCGCTACGAACCATCAAGCGTACACATAACATTCCACAGTTCACCCACCATACAGCTGCACCTTTCTACTGTAGCATACCCCCACAGTATTACACAGCACTCCGTCTAGGCTAGGAATGCCTGCTCCTAACATACGTATCTCGCTCATTTTTCACATCTATTACACAGTAACAAATGACTTGCACACTCCTTAAGTCCTCGCATATAACTTATTTGCATCATTGTCATCATCAGAATATAGTAGATCTATCACCACAATTATCAATCCTTATAATTCAACCTACCAGTCTTCACTGGAATACACTACAACTCCCGACTGCTCTCTTTTACGTCTGTCCTCTTGGACTTCTCAGCTTGCAGTGACTTTTCATTACACAAGCTTTACCTCATCGCCTCCAACTTTACTCATGTCCTGCACGCTTCCAAATTAACTGTCTGCTTGACTATCCCGTGAGCTAATCTCACAATTCCATACCCGCTTCCCCGCAATCCTTTGAATCTCGCTCTCTCCACTTGTGACAGTCACATATAATTTTCTAGAGGGATTTTGTTAGCGGACCGTAACGAAATTACAAAGCCAAATGCAGAAAATACTGAGTTATGCTCACTAGTCTCTGTAGCTTGTAATGTAAAATATCACGGTCCCTTAACAACAGCGCCTTTTCAAAGACTCTAAGGGAGGTATCACACTAAGCCCGGTCAGACACAGACAGAATGATGCTGCCAGACAGGGAGTGCACACCATAACTTCCTATATTTTCTTAGAAAATCTGGGAACATCCCCCTATCAGAGATCATGATTCACCTCTATTGCAGCATTGGCTACCGGTAGAAAAACAAATCAACTGGCTACCCTGTGTTGCAAATGTATAGTACAAAAACGCACCAACTTATTCAACTGATCTGTTGACTCCTTATGCACCATCATGGCATCTTAGATCATCATTCTGCCGACACTAATAAAAAGTTTAAAATTCCCAAAATGTCCCTTAAGATCATGGGTGAAAAAACGTTTTCTTTTCAAGGGACTCAGATTTGGAATTCTCTGCCTTTGTCTCCGAGAGAGACTGAGAATTTTATGACTTTTAAGCATCCCTGAAGAGTCATCTTTTTTACACTTTGAATGTCCATTTTTTGTTTTTTCTTGAGTATGCTTGTATATTGTGTGTAATTATACCATGTAAATGCTGTAAAGCGCTTAGAGCCTGGTTGTTAAATGGATGAAGTGCTTTAGAAATGCTGTGTATTATAATCATTACTGTTATTATTATTATCAGTCCGGTCAGACACAGTTAGTTTCTGTCATTATTTCTTTGGTGTACATTCTGCCGGCAGCATCTGACTGTGTCTGACCGGGTTTAGCATGCTATCTCCCTTAGTAAAGTAAATATCAGAATTTTCCAGTGTCACGAAACTGATGATAATTATGCAAAAAATAAAATCACGAGTGACATTGTATCGGGACTGTCTAAAACCATGCGTTTTATAAAAATAGAACAAGGCATGTGGGTTTTAGAACTGATTACGTGTAATTAGTTATGGTGTGTGTAGGTGTGTATGTGTAGAGGCTGATAGTCGTCACACTTAATATACAATGTATGTACATGCACCAACTGAGAGACCTTGACCTCGTGTCTAAAAATAGCCCGCGGTAATTCCCACGAAATGGTCGTACTGAGGGTTATTATAGTGGATGATGAAAGGCACGTTATGCGAGCCGTCTTAATGCATGGGCACTTTGGGCAGTTGCCCCCAGGCCCCCAAGGGGTTTTCTCCTTCTTTTTCATCTGCTTTTATATTTTTAATTCATTACTTTGAGGTTTTGTTTTAGTTGCGAACTCATTTTTTCTCCAGTGTTCTGTCCATCCCGTCCAGCTCTCCGTGTCCACCGTTCTCTTCTTTACCTCCGTGCCTCTCTTCCTCTCTCGTTTTCTTTTCCTGTCTGTCTGTTTGTCTGTCCGTCTGTCTGTCTAGTCTTCTGTTCATCTGTCTGTCAGTCAGTCTGTCTGTCTCTCTGTCTGTCTGCCTGTCTTTCTCCCTCTCTCTCTCTCTTTCTCCCTTCTCTCAACCCCCCCCCCGAGCAGACATTAAGTTTTATCTTTGACAGACATCAGTGTATAGATCTATCCTTATAATTATTCCCCGGGGGCAACAATCAATCAATCGATCTCAGTCTATCAATCAGGCATTCAATCAAACAATTAAGCAATCAATCAGTTAGTTAATGACTTAATACGTAAGATTATTATTTGGCCTACGCCGTCAATGGTAAAAACGAAAAGTGTGTGCAAGCATGCAAATTTACATTGGTTTTTTGAAACGGGGGAAGACGTGATGTGTTTTGTACATTGGCTAAGAAATTTGGGTTGATGCACTAATTTCACCAGTCTTACGGTTTGTACACGGTCGCTGTTGTCGCGCAAAAGAGGTTGGAGAGTTCTAATGGGATACGGGGGAGGGGGGGGGGGTGGCTACACTCATGAGTACGCTCCCCTTAGAATGACAAGGTTCAATCTCCACTTTTGGGCTGAACCGAGTTACACACTACACACTAACTTCTACAAGCCTTCTCCATTGTGTGTCAAAGCATCAAGCAGATTCGGTGGTGAGTCATTTGTAAGTATTACTGAAAAGGAAAAGAAAATCTTTGCTCTAAAAGCTATGATCATATTATCCGAGACGGTTCAATTCGCCAAATTCCGTCCGTTGACTTGCGCGCGTATCATTCATGTCACAATGCAGCAATAATTCGCACCACATCCTTTCATAATTGAAAGTAAAAGGCTAATACCACAGAGCTCTGAGTAGTACTCATTGTGTTTATACGCGCGCAAGTTGTGGACATATAGTTGAAAGAAGGAATTGTCGGTCTCGGTATTCTGTCTCGGATCATATGAAACTTCAATCCTCGATTTCTCGAAAGGTGACGGGGGGGGGGGGGGTTAGAACTTTGTCATTCTAAGGGGACGAGTAGTTTTGGGGCAGTTTCTGAGTAGTTGCGAAGGGCAGTGGGCCACAGCTACTGCTTTACCAGGGGCCCATAATGGTGTCAAGACGGCCCTTCACGTTATGAGGCAGTGGGAGATATGGATTAATGGATGGAAGGGGAGAGTAGGAGCGGCAAGGAAAGCCTCAGACTTGGAATGAAAGTGAACGAGAACAGCCTGAAGTCATCATTATTATCGTCTCTGGAGTGGCAAGCCTCTCCCTCCCCTCCCCCCCTCTCTTTCTCACCCGTCCCGCTTTTGTTCTGCATTCTATAAACTGATGATCCATGAAAGAGCGAATGGGCGGCTGGTGGATGAAGTGCAAAATGCGTCATGGTTATTTCTGTCACGGGTCACAAGTCACAAAATGACAGCATAATTATGGAAACATGACGGCAAGTATGTTGAAAGTGCAGAAATGTCACAGACTCGTTTTTGTTTTTTTTTCCTTGCAAGAAAAAGCCTTAAAAAGTAACATTACAACAAATGGAAATTATGTCTCCCCCCCCCCCTTCCCTCTCCTACCACCCCCCCCCCCAAAAAAAAACCCCCACAAAAACCCTCATCGTGGTTGCCCCAGCCGCAAAATTTCAAAAGAGAAAAATAGAAAGTAATATTAATTACTAGCATTAAATGCATTTTACTTCTATTACATCAGTATTTTCGTGCTTTTGGGGTGGTGGTGGGGGGCGCGGGGGGGGGGGGATTAAAGGATTCAATACTGGACTGGTGGAAAGGACTCAGTGCGCGCCTAACGGTCCACGGCTCAGGGGGTGTAATATTTGCCCTGCCCCTTGGCCTGGGCGGTGGGGCAACCCAAAACCCATGCTACGCCACTGCCTAAAACTGCTTTACTAAAAATGACAACAAAATAATACGTATACAAAAAATACTTTGAGTCGTCCAGAAAATTCTGAAAATATTCGCCCAATCAAACGAAAAGTCATTGTAAGGAAGTGAGCGCTGGTGGGAGTGGGTTTTTTTTGGGGGTGGGGGGGTGAGGTTATTAGAGGAGGAAGCCGGGGATTGGGGGGGGGGGTGTGGAGAAGTGGAGAAAATGGTTCAGCGTTGATCTCAGGGACTGACGGAATCATGTGCGTATGGAGATTCTATTCTTGGCAGTTATAACAGGTATAAAAACAGGTATAAAAAAAATTATAAGTAATTAGATTTAAACTATCACACCTTGGATTTTTGGGAAATTGCACCGACTACCTTGGGTTTTAACGTCAGACGAACAACAACATCATCATCATCAACAACAACAACAAAACAACAGGTTCAAATAACGACAAAACATCCCCGACCTTGCTGTCTTCAAAAAGACTGGGGGGAAAAAAAAACAGACTAATCAAATGATATCGTTTTCTCTCAGCACATTTTCCTTTGAGTGACGTCAGCTTCTGTCAGTTTAGCTTATATCAGCGCGCGCCGACACACACCGAGGTATCGATCGTGGGGATTCCGTGCCTGACGTCATGGCTACAAATAGTGTTCTGGCGACGTCCACAGACAGGGGAGAGAGCACCGGAGGCCAGGCAGGACATGGGAGGGAACTGTGCGTTGATGCTGCTGCTGCTGCTGATGGCGTTGGTGATGGCGTTGGTTGATGACGAGGGTGCTGACGTTGGGCACCAATACGGTCACTGCTGGAATTGAAAGTAGGTTATTGGAATCTTTCTAATCTGGGTTTTGACGACATGGACTCTAAAGATTTTGGGTGTGTGTGTGTGTGTGTGTGTGTGTGTGTGTGTGCGATGAGTCTGCAGATCGATGGCAGGATGGAAGAAGGGAGGGGTGAAGAAAAGTGTCCAGTGAAATGGAGAGAGAGAGAGAGAGACAGAGAGACAGAGAGAGAGAGAGACAGAGAGAGACAAACAGAGAGAGAGTGAGAGTGTGTGTGAAGTAAAACAGAAAAGGCGTTAGTTTTGAGAGATGGAGAGAGAAAGAGAAAGAAACATAGAGAGAAGGGGGAACATAGAGAGAGAGAGAGAGAGAGAGAGAGAGAGAGAGAGAGAGAGAGAGAGAGAGAGAGAGAGAGAGCGTATTGGTAGAGTACAAGAAGAAATTAGCCAGACGAAGAGAGAGCGAAGCAGTAAGGGTCGGTGAAAAAATACGAAGAATCCGTAACCAAGAGAAAAAACGAGGGATGGCAAGAAAATACAGAGGGAATTAGAGAAATAAGGATAAATTCTAACTCCATCCTTTTTGTCAGCCTGACCTTTTCAAGTGTTTTTGTTTTTCTGACTGTCTATCAAATCACCAATGGTTCTAAGACATTAATTTCTCTCTCCTAGACTGTACTTAATTTCCATATCTGTAAACAGGAATTTTACAAAAGTACTTTCCAGCACTTCCTTGTTTTTATTGTGCTTAATGAGTCTTGGCTTTCCAACTGTTTTTTTTGTGTTTCTGACTGTCTTTCAGCTCACTGATGTGTTCTATGTCATTTTCCTTTTCCTACAGTACTGGATTTCCACATCTGAAAACTAAAATGTTGCAAAACAATTTCAGGCGCTTCCTGGTTTTTACTTGTTTACTATTCAGCTGTTGACATGTTCTACGTTCACCGTCTGTAATTCATTCATTATGTAAACTATTCGGCCAGTACTTTTGAACTCACAGTGCAGATATCCGGGTTGAGTTGCTACCTTTGCTTGCTGTATGGTAGGTCACCGGAGGGTCGATTGGTACTAATATTGATTGACCCAATAACAGCGTGCATTGGTTGACGTGCGAAGGGCGTACATTTTATGTAGGGCATGTTTCTCTATCCGTGTTGTTATGTAGCCTACTTGCATAGTCAAGTGAGTACGTAATTCATGCTGAATTGATTAAGAATGCATACTATTGAAACAACAACAACTAGCAATGACTGCCGTTTAGTGTTGCGAAAAGGATACGTAGTCGTGACATAGATAGATAGATAGATAGATAGATATAGATAGATAGATAGATAGATAGATAGATAGATAGATAGATAGATAGATAGATAGATAGATAGATAGATAGATAGATAGATAGATAGATAGATAGATAGATAGAGAGATGGATGGGTGGACGGACGGATAGACCGACAGACGGATGAATGGATAGACAGATAGATAGCTATAGGTAGATAGATAGATAGATAGATAGATAGATAGATAGATAGATAGATAGATAGATAGATAGATAGATTGATAAATAGAAAGACAGATAGGTAGTCAGTTAGATAGATAGATAGATAGATAGATAGATAGATAGATAGATAGATAGATAGATAGATACATAGATAGATAGATAGATACCCTAACACTACCCGGATCTACCCCCGCCGTATTTACCCAATATTCAGTAGCTTTTGGCACCTGCTGGCTGCCACTAACATTATCAGTACGTCATGTGAAAAAAAAACACCCGATTATGAACGGGCTGGCCTTGTAACTCCAGTTCGCCTTGCCCTAAACTGTGCTAACTGTTTACTACAAAACATGCCTTCGCACAAGGCCATAAGGCTACTCCTTTGTACTCATTCAAGGAACTTCTCAGTGGTTGTTGGAGAAACCAGGGAGGGCGGGAGAAGGGGAGGAGGAGGGTGTTGGAGGGTGGAGGGTGGAGGGTGGAGGGGGGGGGGAGAATGTAGTTTATTTGCCGTGCCTATTTCTATTGCACGTATTGCTCAAAGGCAAATTCAGCTTCACTGGGATACCAATCAAAGAGGAGATTGTGATATAACTTAATTGGCGGGGGTATTTTTCTGCGCGGTTTTACTTCTTCGTAACGAATAACCCACAAATTTTAAATTTCTGGGCATGAGCATTTTGAACCTACTAAGTCCAGTCTTGTATGTCACGAGTGAAGTGAGTGCAATTAAGGGGATTGCTACAGAGCGGGTGTAGAGTAAGGACTCACAGTAGACAGCAAGTTAAGCGTGCTGTTGTGAGTAGTGGGGGGGGAGTCTGAAGGAGGCGAAAGCGCTGTATAACTATCACTGCAAGTTAGAAGGTCCTAGGGATCGGACCTGTGAATAAAAGCCCATCGGGCGGACATAAAGGGAAGCAGTCGAGAAGACTAGTGAGAGTCTTTCCAGTTATGACTGGTATGTAGAATGTTGATTGATTATTATGATTGATGTATTATATTATATTCGTCTATTACCATGATGTAAATAAGTATATGTGAGGAATGTGGAAGTCCTTGATATTGGATATAGCAATGTGCGCCACGAGCGATAGATGAAAGTGAGTTCATGGATTTGTAGCGCGAGTGAGTAGTGTGTACTCCGATGGAAGTGTGTTACCGTAAGATGTGTGGTGAGTGAAAGGTGAACTAGTGTGTGTACGCTTCATGGGTTGTAAGGAGAGGTGGAGTGAATAGAAATGGTAGGGTATTATACCAATGTAATGTTATTCTTGTAGGTGTCGGGGACGGGCCGTAGAGCCACCTCGATGAGCACAGGAGATAGACCAGCATAGGGCCGGAGGCCGCACATAGGCCAGAAGTGAGGCTGTCAGTGCAGGACAGTAGAGGCACATAAAGTCGTGGCAGTCAGGCCACGGACAGGGACGTAGATATGAGAGTGAATGAGATACTATATTGTTGCCATGTTGATAGGCTAGTGAACTGATACTATGTTGTTGCCATGTTGATGGCTATGGAATTACTAATGTGTTATTGCCCTGCTGAGGTGCTAGGGGAGTGTTAAGGGGTATGATAATAGGAAGGTGATATTGAGAGACTGCGGTGCCGGTGAATCATTAATGTACTATTAAGACCCTGAGGGGAGAGGCTGAGGCCGAAGTGCCTTTAGGAGTAACTACCGGATTGTGGATCCGAGGGAGCGTGTGTGTGAGAATAAGGCCGTTGTACGGCAGTCATTTCAATAATATAATATATGTAATTGCGCTATTATATGTATAATTATGTTTAATAAATGTGTGAGTCTGATGGGTTGTTCTGTTAAGTGTTAACTTGTTTGTTCGTGATTGTTGTCCTGTCATAACTTATTACATCTCCCAGTCTGGGATTTGTGACATTGGGGGCTCGTCCGTTGTGACATTGGGGGCTCGTCCATTGTGACTCGTCCATTTTCGTAATATTTAGTTGTAGTTAGTTAGTAGGTATTTGTGCTGTCTTGTTCGTTGGATGAATGGACATTTCATGATATGATTTATGTATATTTATGAATAATAATATGTATTGATGCATGTATTTTGATGAATATGTATTAATGTGTACTTAAATTTCAGAGAGACAGTGTGTGTGCGTGCAGCCTGAGGAGACGAGCAGCCAGAGCTCCGATTAAAGGGAGGAGTTTACTCAAAATTTCAAAAATTGAAAGTTAAGTAAAAGTCTAAAATTTTGTACCCTGGATTAAGGGCTGTCTTTTCATCTGTCTGTTTCCCTGTTTTTGCTGTTTTCGTTGTAATTGATTATATGGGCGGTGGCGCGGGTTTGCTGTGTTGAACTTAGTTTATCCTTTTAAAAAGGTGTGGTAAACTTTGGAACTTCGTTCATCACAGTGACCAGTTCTGTAGGGACCTGTATTTTTGTTTAGATTGTAGCGTTCTATCTTCCTCGTTGTTTTAGGAAGACGTTTCTCTTGTCCCTCTTTCTACCTATCTATAGATACGTTCTTTTTTTTCAGACTCTGTTCTTGTTTGTACCGTGTTGTGTAATCGGCGTAGTTAGGTTGCATTCTTTTTTTCCATTATAGTTTTTTTTTGTAGAAGCTTTGTCCTAGTCTGGTTCGTTGTCCTTGACGTACTTGTGGTCCTTCTACTGAATTTCCTTATTATTGTCTTTTCTACTCTTTTTTATTGTTAATAGGGCAATACATTTTATAAATATAGAATTAGTTGGGAAGTACG
The DNA here is from genome assembly GCA_963931925.1 of Onchidella celtica. Lineage (NCBI taxonomy): Eukaryota > Metazoa > Mollusca > Gastropoda > Systellommatophora > Onchidiidae > Onchidella > Onchidella celtica. The sequence goes on from OZ007571.1 coordinate 52,935,817, forward strand.
TAAATTTCTGAATTGTATTTGAGACAATTGGGTATTGTTATACCTGGTGTGATCTCAGGTCTCTGGTTGTGTTGCTAGTGATCATACCGACAGGGTAGCCGTTTTCATAGTATACATACCATAACCATAAATCTGTGAAATGGCGGAACTCCAACAGCTAATGAAGTTGGGTAAGGAACTTGGCCTGGATGGAGAGGAGCTACGCGGCTGGATTAAAGAACAGCAGGCGGATTTGCGCGATGAGCGTGCTAAGGATAGAGAGCGAGAAAAAGAGGCTAAGGCTCAGGAGCAGGAGAGAGAGGCTAAGGATAAGGAAGAGGAAAGAGAGTTTAAGTTAAAGGAGTTGCAACAGGAGAGGGAGTTAAAGTTAAAGGAGATAGAAGCTCAAGAGCGGGAGACAGACGCGCGAGTAAGAATCGCAGAATTAGAAAGCAAAAAGAGTGCGCCAACAGAAACAGTTGAGCGGCAGGTACACAATAAAGGTGGCGTTAGGATTAAGCTCCCTACGTTCGACGACCGGAAGGACGACATAGACGCCTTCCTTTACAGGTTCGAACTGAACGCACAATTGCAATGGGGGGAAAATAAGGAATTATGGGCCACGTACCTGGCATCGCTATTGCAGGGGCGAGCGTTAACCTACTTTAAAGAGCTACAGCGCGAAGACGTGCAAGACTACGATAAGCTGAAGGCTTTGCTACTTCGCCGATTTGCGCGTACCGAGGAATACTTCCGGGAGCAGTTTAGGCGAGCACGTGCAGATACCAGGGAGGACTTTGCTGCCTTCGTCGCGAGACTAACGGAGTATTTCGCGAACTGGGTAGACTTGGCGCATGTGGGCACGGATTTTGCCAAACTGAAAGACTTAATGATCCGTGACCAGCTGTACGCGTCGTGCCACAAAGATCTGGTGGCTTTCCTGAAAGAGAACGAACCCGCGACGGTGCAGGAGGCGTCTAAGTTGGCGGAGGCATACCGTACGGCGCATCCGTCCAAACCAGTCGCCAGGGCGTACGTCCAAGATGCTGGCTACGTCGCCGTTGTCGAGGGGTCGCCGGCAGGACTTAGGGACAGGTCGCGTCAGCGTGGTGCCTATAGTGGGCAAGGCCAGGGGCAGCATAGGGGCTATCACCAATCACCGGCATATGGATCCGGTAAGTTTGACCGAGCAGGAGGGCTAGGTCGCGGTAATGGCCGGGGGCGATTTGTGACCTTTGCCGATGACCGACGGCATAGGGACTCTAGTTCCGGTCGCGAGGGGTCACGGGGACCCAGGCCTAGGGCAGCACAGGGAGCGGAGTGTTGGACTTGCGGACGCGTGGGTCACTTTTCGCGCGAGTGTAGGGCCGCGAAGTGTTGGAACTGCGGAAGAGCAGATCACATCAGCGTGAACTGCCCTGCAGGTAGGATAGCCGCGAACGTGGACAGTAGCTCCAGTCCATGTTCCCCAAATAAATTTCATCATGCGGCTGCGTGCGTTACATCGGACAACGGAGGCGGACAGTATTCTAAGTGTCCCAGTTGTGAGAAGTTATTATCTTCCGGTGTTTTACCTTGTGGGAGAAAGATCCCCGTTATAAATTCATGTCATACAGGAGGTGGTCTTAGGGTTTATCCGGGGTTTGTTGGGGACGAACCGGTCTCGGTTTTACGAGATACAGGATCTACCGTTGTGGGAGTGCATAGGGACTGCATTCGGGATTCACAGCTTACAGGTGAGACTGTCCCGTGCATCCAATTTTCGGGGGCCATTGAGAAATTACCCATGGCAAAAATAATGATAGATACACCTTTCCTTAGCGGGGAAGTCGAAGCAGTCGTTGGTTGTTTTCCAGGCGCCCAGCTCATCATTGGGAATGTATCACGGGTAGGTTCCCCTTCCGATGAGAACGTGCAAGCATGGTCGCAATCAAAAGGTATTGACTTTTGCGCCGCGGTCGAAACACGTCGACGAGTAGCGGATAAAGATAAGATTAGACCTTTGGCGACGCCAGCGGTCAACCTAGATATCACGCCAGAGCGCTTGGCGAGACTACAAAGGGAGGACCCATCATTAAACCCATGTTTTGGGGAAGCGCGAACCGAGAAAACGAGGAGATATAAGAACGGGTCGTCCTCCTTTTTTGTCCAGGGGGGCATTCTGTTCCGTATGTACGTCACAGTGGCTTCCGTTCAAAAGCAGGTCGTCGTGCCACGATCGTTAATTGCTACAGTATTGCGTCTGGCCCATGATGTTCCATTAGCGGGTCATATGGGAAGTGCTAGGACCAAGGAGAGAGTTCTGAAAGATTTTTATTGGCCGTCAGTATACAGAGATGTACGTTTATATTATAAGACGTGCAGTGCGTGCCAAAAGACGACGCATAAGGGTCGTACACCCCAGGCCCCTCTTCAAAAGATCCCCACGGTTTCGGAACCGTTTAAAAAGGTTTCAGTACCTTGTTGATTTAAGAGAAAGACTATCTTCAGCGCGCACTATGGCAGAAGAAGCTTCGGGTATCGCTTCGAAAAGAGCAAAAGACTATAAGGATAGAGGGTCCAAACTGAGAATTTTTAAGCCAGGAGACAAGGTTCTGCTGTTGTTACCTACGGACCATAATAAGTTATTGATGACATGGAAAGGCCCTTATGTTATTGAGCGAGTTGTTTCAAAGGTAGATTACGCTATCCACATTGATGGAGCGAGTAAGGTTTTCCATGTTAATATGCTACAGAGATTTTATGAGAGACCACAGTATCTGTGTGCACAGGCAAGACCAGAGGAGACTGTCTTCTCTACTGCTTGTACGGGGGTCGTAGACCAGTTGGACTGTGACGTAAGCGACACCGAGGCGCAGGAAGAGTTACAAATTCAATTGCCGGAGTTAACTCCGACACAAGGTTACAGGGACGTAAAAATTAACCCTGACCTTACGAGTTCAAGGAGTAGGGAACTTGAGACCCTATTAGCGTCATTTCCGGATGTTGTTACGGATTTGCCGGGTCGCACTACGGTGATTCAGCACCAAATAAAGTTGGACTTCGGATAAGCCAGTATTTCTTAGACCGTATCCGTTGCCGTTTTCTTCGAGAGATAGAGTCATAAAGGAAGTTGAGTCAATGTTGAAGTTAGATGTGATAGAACCATCAACATCGCCGTATTCATCACCCATCGTCCTCGTGAAAAAACTTGATGGATCGGTGCGGTTCTGTATTGATTTTCGAAGATTGAACACTATTACGGTAGGCGATAGGGAGCCTATCCCGTTCCAGGAGGAATTAATAGCTTCATTGGCCGGGTCCACGTGGTTTTCCAAGATAGATTTGACGAAAGGGTATTGGGAAATCCCGCTTACTGAGGAGTCTAAACAATACACGGCGTTCCAAACGCCCATTGGATTATTCCAATTTAAGGTCATGCCATTTGGGTTGGTAAACGCGCCAGCGACGTTTGCACGATTAATGAGATTAGTGTTGAAGGACATACCTAATGTCGTGTCATTCTTTGATGATATAGCATGCCATACGTCGACATGGTCTGATCATATTCAGACACTAACAGTAATTTTTCAACGATTACGTCATTTCGGGTTAACGGCTAAACCCGCAAAGATGGATTTGGCATGTCCAGAGATAGTATTCTTAGGACATATCGTGGGTAGAGGTGTTCAGAGGCCTGAAGGAACAAAAATTGACAAATTAGTAGGGTTGCAAATCCCTAAAACAAAGAAACAAGTCAGAAGCTTAGTGGGAATTTTAAATTATTACAGAAAGTTCATTCCAAATTTTTCCTCCTTGTCATCTTCTCTTACTGACCTTACTAAGAAGGGACAACCCGATAAGGTCCAGTGGACGTCTGAATGTCAGACATCATTTGATAATTTGGTGACAGCATTATCATCGTCACCCATTTTGATATTACCCGATTTTCGATCTAATTTTATCCTCAGAACGGATGCGTCGGACTCTGGTGTCGGCGCTTGTCTTCTACAGGAGAAGAACGAATGTCTCCATCCTGTATGTTATGTCAGTAGGAAGTTATTGCAGAGAGAAAGAAAGTATTCTGTGATAGAGCGTGAGTGTCTTGCCATTGTCTGGTCCGTCCAGAAACTAGGACGTTATCTCATGGGACGAGAATTTTGTATCCAGACGGACCACAAGCCACTGACATTTTTGTCGAAGAATCGTTCGTCCAGCCCACGCTTGTCTAGATGGGCATTGGCTTTACAGCCGTACACCTTCGTTATTCAACCAATTCCAGGAACCAGCAATCATATCGCCGACTACCTTAGTCGAGCCTAGGGGAAGATTTCAGGAGCTTATACATCGGAGGACAGGAACATTGACGGGATCTGTGTGAATGAGTCGACCTTAAAATATTGACATTATAAATATGATATGAAGGATGGTTGATAGGTTGATTGGCTTTTGATTCTGTATTAGGTATTGTGTTTAGTTAGCTATTAATGATGTGACACATATATGCATATTGCAGACCATATTGATCCCCATGTTTTCCCCCGATTCCGGTACTTTATATACTAGGGGAACTGCTAGGTCATTTTTTTTAGTGTACGTATTGCTCACGCTCACTCGTTGACAGTCATCTTGATGCGATTTGAAATTAATTGCATTAATTTTTTTGGGGTGGGGGATGATGTCACGAGTGAAGTGAGTGCAATTAAGGGGATTGCTACAGAGCGGGTGTAGAGTAAGGACTCACAGTAGACAGCAAGTTAAGCGTGCTGTTGTGAGTAGTGGGGGGGGGAGTCTGAAGGAGGCGAAAGCGCTGTATAACTATCACTGCAAGTTAGAAGGTCCTAGGGATCGGACCTGTGAATAAAAGCCCATCGGGCGGACATAAAGGGAAGCAGTCGAGAAGACTAGTGAGAGTCTTTCCAGTTATGACTGGTATGTAGAATGTTGATTGATTATTATGATTGATGTATTATATTATATTCGTCTATTACCATGATGTAAATAAGTATATGTGAGGAATGTGGAAGTCCTTGATATTGGATATAGCAATGTGCGCCACGAGCGATAGATGAAAGTGAGTTCATGGATTTGTAGCGCGAGTGAGTAGTGTGTACTCCGATGGAAGTGTGTTACCGTAAGATGTGTGGTGAGTGAAAGGTGAACTAGTGTGTGTACGCTTCATGGGTTGTAAGGAGAGGTGGAGTGAATAGAAATGGTAGGGTATTATACCAATGTAATGTTATTCTTGTAGGTGTCGGGGACGGGCCGTAGAGCCACCTCGATGAGCACAGGAGATAGACCAGCATAGGGCCGGAGGCCGCACATAGGCCAGAAGTGAGGCTGTCAGTGCAGGACAGTAGAGGCACATAAAGTCGTGGCAGTCAGGCCACGGACAGGGACGTAGATATGAGAGTGAATGAGATACTATATTGTTGCCATGTTGATAGGCTAGTGAACTGATACTATGTTGTTGCCATGTTGATGGCTATGGAATTACTAATGTGTTATTGCCCTGCTGAGGTGCTAGGGGAGTGTTAAGGGGTATGATAATAGGAAGGTGATATTGAGAGACTGCGGTGCCGGTGAATCATTAATGTACTATTAAGACCCTGAGGGGAGAGGCTGAGGCCGAAGTGCCTTTAGGAGTAACTACCGGATTGTGGATCCGAGGGAGCGTGTGTGTGAGAATAAGGCCGTTGTACGGCAGTCATTTCAATAATATAATATATGTAATTGCGCTATTATATGTATAATTATGTTTAATAAATGTGTGAGTCTGATGGGTTGTTCTGTTAAGTGTTAACTTGTTTGTTCGTGATTGTTGTCCTGTCATAACTTATTACATCTCCCAGTCTGGGATTTGTGACATTGTACTACTCCGAGATAGCTGAACATTTTTTTTTTGTTTTCTTTGAAAGCAAGATGGCTTGAAAGAACAAGGAAAAGGGGACTTGGTGGTCTAGAGACAAGTGCTCGCCTCTCATGCCGAAGGTACCGGGTTCGATTCCCGGTCGGTGCAGGCTTGTTGGAAATGTTGGGGGGGGGGGGAATTCCTTTCCCTGGTTCTACGGTCGGTAGAATCGAGCACCTAGTATTCTCGGATAAGGACGGAAAACTGGGAGGGCCCGGCCCGGGTTCTCATTGCGCACGTTAAAGATACCTTCGCTGTTGGAAATTGAGAAGAGCAAGCCTAACATGGCCACTGCCAGGGCAAAATTTAAAAAAAGCAGCAAAATGTAATCCCTACCACAAAGACACGCGATAACATTAACAAGAACAGTGAGGTGTAAATGCCAAGTCGAGCAGCGAACCTCCTAAAATAAAGACCTAAAACCAAAGAACAAGAAAGCAGAAAAAAGGAAGAAAAGCAATGAAATGTAACGTCCTCCGAACTCCAACAACAAACAAAAACCCAACAGAAACCAATAGGTGCACTTGCACGAGATGTTTGAACGGACCTTGGCCCTCTCAGACTAGTCATAGTTGACACGACTTGCTCAGGACAATGTCAAAATGTTGACTGCGTCTCTATCGAAACGAAATAATTCTAAAAGAGAAAGAACAAAAAAAAAAAAAACCCAACGAAACTGTTACACCTGTTCAGACGTTCGCACTCTCATCTCATTGACCTTGTAGATGTTCGTCTAGACACACTAGCCTGTCCTGGATCGTCATGGTGCCAACTTTACAGATAGAAGACCGGTTTGCTTTTTAAAAAAAAATCTTTTTATTTTTATTTTTAGGAGGTTGGAACACCGGCGCTTAACTATCGTATTTTGAAAATTTAAAAGTGAAAAGGGCCTAATTTTAAGAAAGTGCAAAAAAGAAATTTCTTTAAGTGAAATGTATTCCTTATGTTGAATAGAGTTCTAGCAATAGAAATAAACATTTGCAACATTGCAATCAACTTTAATCAATAGAAAAAGGGAAGAAAATCCTGCAAGAAGTTCATACAGAGTTTGACAAGGAAAAGTTGGTATCTCCGCAGTTATGCGAACACATTTGCGCGGTTTCGCAACAGGGCCAAAAATAATACTATATTTATGAGCGGATCCAAAGAATGTAGAGGAGTTACTGCTTTTCATGTCATTTGGTAGATCTGACGAAATCTGACTTAAGGTAAAAGACCAAATTCCTGAGAAAACTCCTCCAAAGGGAGAAAAAAAAATGTCATTTCTAAGATTAGTAATTTTTCTGCATTCAGTTAAAATATTTTCTTTGAAATGGTCTTAGGAATATTTTATTCTGATTTTTTAAAAAAGATGTATACCTCGCCTTTAGCCCGGTTTTGTGAGATCCAACCACAGGTCATTACGTTGTTTTTTCGTATTTTGTAATCCAGAAATTGCCGTCGACAAATGCCTTCATGAAGTGGCATTGGTTTGGAGATCTTGTATCGGTAAGCCAGGTGGCTTGTCTGACTTTTTCCCCTTCTCCAAATTCTTTTTTAATTTGGCTCCTAATCTTTTACTAGTGATAAGAAAAATTATGTTATCTCACGCAGACATCGGTTTTAGGGTTTGACTGAAAGATCTACAAACAAGGTTTTTTTTTTTGCCAGAGGATTCTAGAATCTGCATGACGAGCAATGCTCTTCAATGGAAGATCTTCTTGTCTCTGTCTCTCTTTCGCCGTCTCTGTCTCTGTGTTGTCTTTCTGTCTTTGTCTGTCTGTCTTTCCATCTCTCCATCTCTCCCGACTCTCATTATTTTCTCCTCCTTCTTTTTCTCTCTCTTTCCCTACCCATTTTCCCCTTCTCTTTCTTTCTCTGTTTCCAGCTCTCCCATTTCTTTTTCCTCTCTCTCTCTCCCTCTTTCTCTCTCTTCTATCCTTTTCTAGCTATGTCTTTGTCTGTCTGTCTGTCTCTTTCTCAGTGTATATAAATCTTTCTCTCTGTATGTCTCGCTTTCTCTTGTTATATGAGAGGGATTTAACTGTTCTTGAACAAGGTAAACGAACACAAGAATTTTGAGCAACTCGCTTGGCATTAAGTTTATTCTCTAAAAATCATAAGGAAAGTTCTTTGATTTCTCGGGGGCCTCAGCCGAAGGCTGTTGGCCCCCAGGACTACTCACGAAACACAACTCACTAGGGCCGAGATATAACTAACTAACTCACGTGCACCCCAGGTCATTTTATGAGAATGGCCAAACAAGTGGGCGAGACCAAGGATGGTCAAGCTGGCCGGAAGGGTCAGGCGTGTGGGCGGAATCCTTATGTAAGATAGCCGCTCCCATGCG
>OZ007571.1:52944214-52946714 GCA_963931925.1 Onchidella celtica
TAACAAGCTCACCCCAGACATTTTTGCCTAACTATCAGGAACTTGATAGGAAAGTAAGGTATTATTGGTCATTTCTGTGGCTGGAAATTGTGCATAGTTATGAATGGATGATCGACGTATTTACGTGGTCTAGTCTCCAGTAGATAATGTTATATCTCATTGTTTCCTGTTACCTGAGAAATTGCTATCTAGAATCAAAGGCATGTAGACTATCAAGAAAATATGTCAAGGCCAGAAGCTGGTCAATGAACCAGTCTGTTGATTAGTCAATCAATCTATTAGACAATAAATTAATCTGCCAGACGGCGAGTCAGTGAGTCAAACACTAAGCGAAAAATGAATAAATGAATGAATGAATGAATGAATGAATTAATGTGTGACCAAGTGAATGAATAAATGAATAAATTAATTATTGTGTGACCAAGTGAATGAATGAATGAGTGAATGGGTGAATGAGTGAATGAATGAATGAATGAATGAATGAATGCGTGACCAAGTGAATGAATGAATGAATAAATTAATTATTGTGTGACCAAGTGAATGAATGAATGAGTGAATGAATAAATTAATTAATGTGTGACCAAGTGAATGAATGAATGAATAAATGAATGAACGAGCAAATGTATAAATGAATGAGTGGATGACTGACTGACTCTGTCTCTTTGTCTCTGTCTCTTTCTCTTTCTCAGTGTATATGAATCTTTCTCTCTGTATATGTCTGTCTTTCTTTCTCTGTATAGCTCTCTCTCTCTCTCTCTCTCTCTCTCTCTCTCTCTCTCTCAGATCTCTCAGACTGACTGTCTAACCGAATGAATGAATGAATGAATGAATGAATGAATGAATGAATGAATGAATGAACGAATGAATGAATGAATGAATGGAATGAATGAATGAATGAATGAATGAATGAACCACACAGTTTCAGGGCGGTGAAATATTCACTACATAAATATCTCTTTTCTGCCAGGAAATCATTATTGTCTCTTTTCTCACTTACGCCCTTTTTGTCCCAACTTAAATTCACATGTATATGATAGACTTCCCTTAACTGCTCTCCGATATAGACAGCCATCGCTCAAGTGGCCTCATTAAGTGCTATTGTTCCAACTCTAGCCCGTCTTCATGTCTGAAAAACGTGGACATTAAGCTGACTTCACATAGAATGTTCTGGAAGGAGAAAACAAGAATAGATCTGACGTGTCCCCAGGTCTTCAGACATTCCGGTTTTCATAAAAATCTTTTCTTTTTTTTATTTAAATTCTGCTTCACGTGCGCGCGAACGAATGTTTTTGTTTGCCACGTGGACGCAAAGCCCTCGTGGTCTCTGACGTCAAGGTAAATTCTGTGACGTCGTATATCCAAAATTGTCAACTATTAGAGCCATGACAGTGAAGTTGGAAAACGGACGTAAGCCGATTTAGTGAGGTAAGTGATTTGGGGATGAAATTGGCCTTGTCATAGAGGGGTATTTCTAATTCTATTGTGTGAGGGCGGTTTTTGTCTTCAGGGTTTTAGTAAAGCTTAGACGATCGAATGAAGGAAGTTATCTCTGAGTCACGTGGATGAACCAAAATGTCTTACTGGTTTTAAATTTAAACTTGAAATCTCAGCGATGATTTACACTACCAAAAGGTATTTATTTTGGAAATATATAGATGTAAATGCATGTAAAAATCATAGTGCAAAGCCTGCTTCATCACCCGGTCCATCCCAACACTTTTGCATCTTCTTTTCGTGGAGAGGTGTTCAACGTCCTCACCGTCACAGCAGCTATCATCATCCTCTTCATCTTACAGACAGGAATTGACAAACAACAAAAACCAGGAAGCAAATAAGAAAACAGAAGACGGGATGTCACCATTACCATCCTAGATCCTCCTCCTGCTCCAACTCCTCCTCCTCATCCTCCTCCTCCTCATCATCATCATGATCATTATCTTTACAGCAAGAAAGAATTAAAAACAACAACAACAACAACAAAAAAAACAACAACAACAGACCCCCCCCCCCCACATACACACACACAAATTGGAAAGCAGAAGACAGAATGTCATGGATTCTTCCACAGTCACCATCATCACCATTACAGCCATCATCCTCATCATCATCACCATCACCATCATCATCATCCATCACCATCATCGTCACCACCACCACCACCATCATCATCATCACCGGCACCACCACCATCATTATCATCACCAGCACCACCACCATCATTATCATCACCAGCACCACCACCATCATTATCATCACCAGCACCGTCATCATCATCACCAGCACCACCATCATCATTATCATCACCAGCACCACCACCATCATCATCATCACCAGCACCACCAGCATCATATATATCATCACCAGCACCACCACCATCATCATCATCACCAGCAGCACCATCATCATCATCACCACCACTTTTACGACCACCACGACCACAATTCCACCACCACCTTCCTCGCCAGGTAAGCTCCTACAACTTCGACCATTTCCCGCACCA
>OZ007571.1:52949214-52996714 GCA_963931925.1 Onchidella celtica
GAATCTAATTAGATCTCGCTGGTTGAAAGATTAAAATGACATTTGTCTGTGTCTCTCATAATCGTAGGCCGGATGCAATACTACTCAGTAAGACATAACTGATTTGATGCTATGTGATACCTGCAGGGAAACGTGGGTTAAGTCAAAACTACATCCTTCTGACAGCATACTCTGTGTGAATATGTGTAACTGTGTGGAGATTTCGCCGGGTATTTTCCATATTGTTGTATGTGCATTTTTTGTCTTTTCGAGAAAATGAGGATCGAAACTTTGAACTGCTGTGTAAAATCAGAGGGCAACATTTACGCCACAAACACATACATCGGAAAGCTTTTAACCTATTGGAATGTCCACGTTATGAAATTTGGAGCGAGAGGACTATTTTCATGACAAAACCTCAAAATCTGCAAGATGTCGCATGCAACAGTATGGCAAATAGCCCACGATTTATTAATTAAAATTCTGCTTTCACTAGCACTGGGGATGAACTGTTTATCGCATTCTTATCGCACTTTTATGAACATTCCGTGGGGTGTAAGCAAAGAGACTAGCAACGATGAGTTGAGACACTGTCTTCTTCCCACCACTAAAAAAAAACCCTGCACACAATTTGAGCGCTAATCGAGGGCGGGGCCCATAGTATGAAAAGAATGCTTGATATAATGGTAAATTTATGACGGGAAATTGTGACAGTACTACTGCGACTAAAAGAAAGAAAAAATAGCCCGAGTTTTCCCACAGCAACTGAAGTTATAATTCCACAATATGTGGCGTCAATCAAGGCCTATAGCGATAGCTGAACAGTGAACAAAATTCAATATTTTCCCTATTTGGCTTTGTAAAATACGGCCCTTTTCATGACTTCCTCGCGTTTGCCAGTAGGTGGCGGTGCGAAATCTGTGCACGCTAAAAGCACTAGCTGCCTCATCTTATCAATTGTAGTATCTTTGGTATAAGTACTGTGTTTTTATTTGTTTGTTTTAATTTAGGGGAAAGGAGTGGCTCCTTTTAGTGTTCTTCATACCATACGGAGTCTTTATATCTTATTATCTTTTGCGTAAAGTTCATTTATATTTCCCCCAAAAAGCAGGAAAACCTAGCACTATTGTCAGCCGTTGTCTCTGTAATTGCAATGTTCCACACACACACACACACACTTACACACACACACGCACACGCACATATGGTACACGTACGCATACGCACACACAGACACAAATTTGTATGGTCTCCTATATGATCAAACACTACGCTTTTAAGGGTATCACTTGAATACTTACCCGGATACGACCACTGAGCACTGTGTTTTACTGGCATGAATAAGACGTACATGACATAGGTTTTTTTTTTTTTTTTGTGTTTTTTTGGAAAACGAATGGTTCCGGTATCTAGATATTATAGAATAACTGTCAGAAAGGTCAACTGTATTTTAATTGCATGTAAACATAGAATTTCGGTGGATATGGATTGGGCTTGATATATGATATCTTGTTTAAGCGGCTCCTAAATTCCAGATAAATTTCGTAGATGAGAGAGAGAGAGAGAGAGAGAGAGAGAGAGAGAGAGAGAGAGAGAGAGAGAGAGAGAGAGAGAGAGAGAGAGAGAGAGAGAGAGAGAGAGAGAGAGAGAGAGAGAGAGAAGACCAATACAGAGAGAGAAAGAAAGACAGACACAGGCAGTCTCAACACACACATAGACAGACACAGTGAGAGGCTGAAACAGAGAGAGAGAATGACAGACAATCAGAGAGATGAGAGAGAGACAGACAGACAAAGACAGAGAGAGAGACAGAGAGAGAGAGAGAGAGAGAGAGAAAGAGAGAGAGAGAAAGAGAGAAGGAGAGAGAGAACAGGACTAAGTACCCAGTAATCACCCGGCACTAATTGTAGCACTTGTCAGCATCACAATAATTAAGTCACCTCTCGCCCTGTGACACACCACCTGTAAAACAACAACAACACAAGCATGGAATGGAAAATCCCCCGTATGACACCTTTCTCGGGAACACTAATCACAGGGAACAGCCACTTACTGACATCCTGCTTTTTATTTCTTTTTCATGTAATCGTTATCAAAATGACTCCAAAAATTGTGATGTTCGACAGAATGCACGACCACATCGACACATTAACACTAGCCGCCTTTCTGAGAAATGAAAGCGGTTTCGAGAACTTCCTAAATGAAGAAACGCCTCTCTGTGTCAAGTCATCAATAGAGAAATAAGGATGTGTAGGGTGCTGACCTTTGTGTATAATCACGCTGAGTTTGGTGCAAACTGGTGCATCCTAGTTGATCCACGACACAATATGTATCAAATGTTGTTACAAGTACGTACGTCCCCGAAGTATTTTGTGCCAGGGATACGCATTTTAAAGCCTTTTGTGACCCAAGAGCTGGAGAGCTCACCCCGAAATAGCTTTAAGAACAGCCTTAATTAATTATTCTTTCAAATTTCGTTTTTTGTTTTCCTCCTTTTTTAGTGGTTGAAATGATAGGGGGCAGGGTTAGGCATTCGATAAGATTTAGGGTTGAGGATAAGGACGGGGTTAGGGATAGGTACATATACGTACGCGCCCCTAGCACGAAACGCTAGATGTCCGAGGTTTCTGAGGCGTCAGATGTGCCCTAGAAATTTCAGTTACCTCTGTCTTATTGTTTTAATTAATGATCTTTTCAGATTAGAGTCTCTCAAGGCTGACTCATTTGCTTTTTTCTCCATCCATGATATTCTCAATATTCTTCTAATAACCACATTATTTTCTGCTGCTTCTAGTTATGTGATATAATTAATGACAAATAAAAAGCAACAGCAATCTCTGAAATGCGTTTTATCTCTCTAAATACTCTAATCACTTTTTTAAAAGACAGTGGAGGGAATAACAGGGAGGAGAGTGAGAACAGGATATTTTAAACGGAAAATTTTGAGACACTTGTCATCATAGGAACAGCAGGGAGGGAATGAGCAAACGCAGCAAATGAGGAAATGGAAGGAATTCCGTACGAGATCCGCACTGTTGCCGACAAAGCGCCAAAGACCAGAAACTAACACAACTACCCCAGCCCCTTTTCGCCTGAGTAGTCAATCTGACTACCGCCCATTGATACAAACTGACTAGACCCTCACGGCCCCAACATTGCTTTTTTTCCAATGACAATTGGATAAACTAACAAAATTAATAAGTACCGAAAAAATATATAGGGTTTTTTATCAAAAAGTGCGGCGAGGAAATTAATAATAATGACGATAAAGAAAAATGCGATGATAATGTCTGTAATAACTACAATGACAATAATGGATGATGATAATGAAGACAAGCATTTTAAATCACTTTTATATAATATTATTATATTATGGACAGGTCGAATAAGACAACGGGAAAACCCATAGGATCTGGATGTGTCAGGTTAACGTAACACGTTTGTGTGACTGCCTGTTAAATTTAGAACATGGTGTCAATGCGGTACATGTGTTATTATCAAGGCCTCTATCTAGTAGGCCTTGGTTATTATATACATAGGGGCAAAGGTGGAGCGGTTGTCACAACAAAATATCGCTGTTGATAAATCACAACTTCGTAACAGACGCAAATCAGGCTGAACCAGGTCAAGAACGTGTAATGTTGACAGTAACTAGCACGGCTTGTATTATTTCTGTCCATAAGACCGGATTTTTGTCACACGCAGTTCGGGAATTGTGGCTTGTAGGAAACTTGGATTTCATGACTCTGATTTGACATTTAGACAACGTTAAGTACAAATTTGTACTGGCTTGTAAACTGAAAGTCAAACACATTTACAGGTGCTTGGTTTCAAGTTAAATGCATTATACAACCAACTCACCGATGCAACCAACCAAAACACGGATCAATCAATCAATCAATCAATCAATCAACATTCAACCAACCAACCAGCCAACCAATCAACCAACCAACCAGCCAACCAGCCAACCAACCAATCAACCAACCAACCAACCAACCAATCAACCGACCAACCAACCTACTAACCAACCAACCAGCCAACCAACCGACCGACCGACCGACCGACCAACCAACCAATCAACCAACCAATCAACCAACCAACCAACCAACCAACCAACCGTCCGACCGACCGACCAACCAACCAACCAACCAACCAACCAACCAATCAACCAACCAACCAACCAACCAATCAACCGACCAACCAACCGACTAACCAACCAACCAACCAACCAACCGACCGACCGACCGACCAACCAACCAACCAACCAACCAACCAACCAATCAACCAACCAACCAGCCAACCAGCCAACCAACCAATCAACCAACCAACCAACCAACCAACCAACCGACCAACCAACCAACCGACCGACCGACCGACCAACCAACCAACCAACCAACCAACCAACCAACCAACCAATCAACCAGCCAACCAGCCAACCAACCAACCAATCAACCAAATAACCCACCAACCAATATCTAAAAGTAAATCGCGCGACCAGGATATAACACATTTTACCACTTCTCTTTCCACTTTCCCACAGAATTTAATAGTGTTGTTTTTTTTAAAATTCATATTACATAAAATGACAACTTGATACAATGTCATGCCAAGGGCGTTTTCTGTACCTGGAATAAACTTCCTAGTTGAATCTGTGAAATTGCACTGTCACTATCGTATCCTGTGTGATCTTAGAAAATTGCACTGTTATGACAGAACACAGCAAATGCACAACGACCAACTTTCCATTTTTAACTGTCTTAATGATCAAATACGAAATAGTACCAAACTGGAGACAATAATCATCATACTATAATCAAAGACACTAGATAGGATAAGATGAGACACTCCCATCTCCGCACCTCTAAAAAAATCGTGCATACAGTTTGCGCCCTGATCGCCCCTCCCCCCCCCCCCCCCCGGACGCACAGCATGAAAAGAATGCCTGATATGATGATAAATTAATGATGTAGATTTGTTGCAATGATACTGCGAATAAGAAAAAAGAAGAAATAGCCAGAGCTTTCCCACGGCGATTGGAGTTATGATTACAAAATAAGCGACGCCAATCAAGGCTTACGGCGACAGCCGAACAGTGAAGAAATTTCAGTATTTTTCCTATTTGGCTTTCTAAAATGCGGCATTGTTCATGACTTCCGCCTATTTGCCGCTAGGTGTGGGCGCGAAATCCGTGCACGCTAAATGCCCTAGCTGTCTCATCTTATTGTGTCTAGAATCTTTACTATAACATAACTAGCCGACCCGCCCAAGATAAATCTTTGAAATTTTCCATGTACCAAGCCCAACCGTATATCTAGATCTAGGCTACATTAAAACGGCATTTGGATTCGATGCAATGACTAATAGAACTTGCTGTTACACCACAATTTCACTGTAAAAATACATAGGCGTGATAACGTTGAGTTTCTACCACCAATGTGTAAAGAGAGGCCAAGGACGAAATTTCCGATCATGCTTTTTGAATCTACTCGGCGAAAATGAGTACCTCCGCTTTTGCGGCTCAAAATTTTTTTATATACATAATGGTAAAGACTGATTTTAATTCATAATGAGTGTGTCCACGTAACTCTTTGTCAAAAATTGGTGCAGTACATCAAGTTTCATCATTTTTGATGGCGTAGTCGCGAAGTTTTAGCTGCTTACAGGTTCTCCCTCTAGCTCAATTATAGTAAGAAGATGGAGCTAGAAGGCGAACATGTTTATATCTAAAACATCGGCTGTAAGTGACCAAAAAATTATGCAGCTTTGTGCATTGCCTCATTTTTTTTTTTTTTTTGGCAGTAAATTACTTGGACGCACCCATTTCGGACAAAATCCTGTCGTTTAAGTTATTTACTGACGATTGTTTTGAGCCGCGAAAGAAGAGGTACACATTTTCGTTAGAGTATGATCAAAAAGTGTGAACGGGAGTTTTGTTTTTCGTCTCCGTTTACACATTGCTGGTGGAGTAGCAACTTTAGATATCACATCTGTGTGTTGTCTGAGTCAACGGGCCAAATTAGTGTATACAAAATAAAAACATTGCACAAAAGTATGAGATTTTATAGTAAGATAAGATAAGATAAGATAAGATAAATTTTATTCGTCCTTGTACAAGGAAATTTGTTTTGATCATTGAATACATAACAATACAGTTACAGAAGCAGAAAGTATGATACATATCGCGCACACACACATATATACACACACACTGATAAATTAACTAAATTAACAAAATTAACAGTGCACACAATATGCTTCCCTAACTAAAACACATTGACCTGACACGCAGGACATAAATCAACTGTGCACAGATTACGATCAAGATGACGACATTATTGTAACATCCTAGTTGATGATGGAATAAACGATTTAAAGTAGCGCTCAGTTTTAGTTTTCTTTGACAACAGCCTTAAACTTCTTACAGATCTTATATATTCCTTGTTCAGGGGATGTTGGGGGTCATTTATAATAATATTAGCTTTTTTAATACAAGCACCAGTGTACAGCTCATCAAAATATCTCATCACAGATACAAATTTTGGATGCTTTTTTAATTAAATTATTGATCTTATTTTTATCTTTTTGTAAGATGTTTCCTCCCCAACAGACAACTCCATACATCAAAACGCTCTGAATAGCCATGGTGTAAAATATTTTCAGAATGCTTTTGCTAACTTTTAAAAAGCGGAGCTTTCTGAGGAAATACATGCGCTGGTTGGCTTTCTTGTATACATATGTTACATGCGCATGCCAGTAAAGCAATGGATCAATAGTAATGCCAAGATATTTGGCCTCTGTGACAATTTCAACCTCTTCATTGTTGATAGTAAGAGGGCAAACAGGATCGTTGTTATTTTTCCTAAAGTCAAAAACAAGCTCTTTTGTTTTCTTAACATTCAGTAGAAGATAGTTGTTATTACACTAACAATGAAAGGATTGTACAATGTTAGAATATTCGTGGCCAGAGTTAGGTAAAAGGCCTAAAATAGCAGAGTCGTCGGCAAATTTAAGAAGGTAAACGTTGTTGTGTGTCACAGTGAAATCATTTGTATACAATGTATACAAGGCAGGTGACAGCACGCAGCCTTGTGGCGCTCCTGTGTTTGTTGTGAGTAATTTGGAAAATGTGTTGTTTATATCCACAAACTGGCTTCTCTGTGTTAGAAATTGGAAGATCCAGCTCTTTAAAAAAGAACTCACGTGTAGGTTGGTAAGCTTTTGAAACATTAAGTGCGGTTGTATGGTGTTAAACGCAGACGAAAAATCGACCAGGAGCACACGAACACAGGTTTTACCAGTGTCTAAATGACTGTAGATGTTATGCAATAAAAACAATAAGGCGTCTTCTGTGTTCCTGTTTTCTTTGTATGCAAATTGCAAAGGATCGAGATTTTGTTTGACCTCCTTCGTTAGTTCAGTTAAAACAAGTTTTTCAAAGCATTTAAAGATAATGGAAGTTAATGCAACTGGGCGAAGGTCGTTCATTTCAGATATTTTTGGTTTTTTGGGGACAGGTAAGATTTTTGACAATCTCCAAATGTTTGGTATGTAATGGTTTTGAAAGGATTTGTTGAAGATGAAAGTAAAAATTTTTGCTAGTTGTTCAGCACATGTTCTCACTACTTTGCTTCCAATGTTATCTGGTCCAGATGCCTTTCTTTCCTTAACAGATTTAAATTGTTTCACAACAGCATCATAATCAAAACAAATATTACATTCATCATTATCAAAATCAAAACTGTCTCTTATTTCCTGGTGTTGGTTGGAGAAATCGTGTTTGTCAAAGCGACAGTAGAACTGATTCAATTCATTGGCAAATTCGCTTTCATTCACAACATTCACTTTATTCTTCATACAATCGTACCCCGTGACCTGTTTCATTCCCTTCCACACAGATGACATGTCATTTGATTTAAAACTTGCTTCAATTTTATCTTTGTATTCTTTTTTACACACTTTGATTCTCTTTTTAATTTGTTTGTTTACTTTAGCGAGGTCGCTTTTACTATAGTTTTTTCGGAGTCTTTTTTTGTCAACAATAGCTTCAAGGCATTCTTTTGTTAACCATGGTTTACTATTTGGATACACACACACACTTTTCTTAGGTATAATTAGATCTTCACAAAACTGGATGTAGGAGTTAACAGTAAGAACAAGGTCGTCTAAATTAGTACATGTGTTTGTAAAAATGTCCCAATCCGTGCTGTCAAAACAGGCTTGAAGTTGGTCGCAGGCCTCGTCTGTCCATGTTTTTATTACTTTGGTGTCTGCTTTATAAGTTCTTGACACAGGTCGATACTTTGGTTGCATAGATATCATAAGATGGTCTGAGTTCCCCAGTGGTGGTAGAGGGAAAGAACGATAGGCGCCAGTGATATTACAATAAAATAAGTCCAGAGTGTTCTCGTCTCTAGTAGGAATGGTGACATATTGGGTGTAGTGCGGGATGTTGTCCATGGTTGCATGATTAAAATCTCCTTGTATGATGTGAACAGCGTCTGGCCATTTTGATTCCTGTGTATTTATGATGTTATGAAGGGTTGTTGCAGCGGTGGTCTTGTTAGCATCTGGTGGTATGTAGACGGTGTTGAAAACCACATTTGTAAACTCACGAGGTAGATAGTATGGACGAACGTTTACAGTAAGAACCTCAATATCAGGTGTGCAGATGTTGTTTACAATAGTGATGTTGTTGGCATGGGCCCAGCGTTTGTTGATGTAAATGCAAACACCCCCGCCTTTAGATTTTAATGATGCCTCTGTCCTGTCCCCTCGATATAAAATGAAATATTATAGCTCTGTGGGCCTCCCAAACGTGGCAGATTGCACACCTGGTGCGTATTAGTTCTAATGGTTAGTGTGAAGTCTGACATGTTTGTGAGCGCTGGATCTTTCCATGCATACCCTGTCTACCAAATATGGCCGAGTGCGCAACTAGTGCGCGGTGGTACCAATGGTTATGTAAACTATGCAGGCTGACATTTTGAGAGTGCTGAGTTATTCAATGGTACTGTGACCCAAATGTTACAAATTATATTTTTGTCAGCACGGTATTTTCTCATCTGCCTAGCAAGGAATTGAAAAGAAGACTGGGATGTTATATGAGATATCAAATGGTTTAGATTTAAGTGTACTTTACGCCAAGCTGAAATGATTTGGAGAACAAAGAGAGCAAGGAAGTTAAATTAATGTCGTGAAAAACCAGACAAATCCAAGGTCTTCAGAATAACTTAAATCCTTGCAATGTAGAAAATGTAAGAAAGGCTTAACTGATCGTATCATTTAAATCTATTAACATGCCCTTTTCTGTATTTGAGTTCAACTACCAGTGTTTGTTTTCTCAACCGGTGGAGTGTGTACACACACACACACACCCACCCACACACACACACCCACACACACACACACACACACACATGCACGCACGCACGCACGCACGCACGCACACACACACACACACACACACACACACACACAATGCCTTCCAGCATTGCGAAACATTATTTAACACTCCTTTTTCCATGTTCTGCCTCGATCTATGTACAGGATATTCAGTGTGACAGGATCGTTATATTGCCCTTTATCCACACAAACACTGAACACAAAATGCCCGTTAATTTCTTTGGTAACTTATTGAATGAACATGTTATGATTATGTCAAAAACGTAAATTCGAAAAACGCCAAAACATGCGAATCATTAGTGCTTTGCTAGTCGACAAGAGAAACAAAAAGTTACGTTTTTGGGATTGAATTTGTCCAATTTTGCACTTAGATTGCTTCGTCATAGATTGTTACTGAAAGAGTATTGAACGAATCATCGCCTGTGCAGACATACGAATTCATTTATGTATTTCATTATAATTCTTCAAGATCTGTATAAGATTTCACAATGTGCATTTATCCTAACGGTAGAAAAATATCTGTTATACATTAGAAAGGTTTGCACTAAATTTCCAGATCACTGTATACATCGGAACCTGGGACCGGCGCAATACAAAGATAAAACCCCTGAAGAACTAGTAACTTTAATTGATGGCATGAAAACCTTTGAGAGCGCCAATTCTGTGCTAGGATGACGTGAATATCAAGACCGACATAACCCGAGGGCATCCAGCAACCTTCAGCTTTGCAGGGGTCTTAAAGTTTGGGGGGTCAGGGTTTCCTTAGTTAGTGGTGACCCAGAAATAGAAGTACTGTCGTTGGGATTGGGTAGGATGGAGTGGGAATGATTAGGGACAGGAGTGTTTGATAAGTTCTGACTCGTGATTTTGTAAGTGGGGGGGGGGGGGGGGGGGAAAGGTCATACCAGCCAAGGATCCAGGTATCAAATAATGATCCTGAACCAGAAACCATCTCTTTACCATTCTTCCTCTTCTTCTTCCTTCGTTCACTAATCTAAATCTGCAGATTTGTTCTTTTAAGAAAATCTACGGTTTTCTGCAGTTCTGGCAGAGCACCATAGAGTTTGATATTCAGGTCGGTGGGTTTGAGGCCAATATGTTTCTCGCAGTGCTGAGAAGAGTGTGCAGTTCTGCAGTATATAATATGCTCTATCTCTTTACAATAAAATTATTACATACAGCTTCAGAGACAGATACAGAATTTACAAGATTTAAAGTGACCGATGGACGATGGTCAGTGTGTATGGTTGTTACAGCTCAATTTGAGGTCTGAGTTTGAGTTTGAGTTTTGGGTTTTACGGTGCGTCGCCACGATAACGGCCACTTGGCGCTTTTTGCGGTCTATTTGCGTACTTTATTTATGTTTGGCATTCAGAGCTTCATCAACTGGCATTGAACAAATAGATCTAGAATTTAATAGTTCCGTATAAAATTTGTTATATTGGTAAAATTCTCAAAAGTTGTTTTGTATAGGTCTGGAAAGAGTTTCGTTGATGAGTAATCATTATAAACGTTTTAAAATCAAGTTGTTGGTGAAAAGTTCCCAAACTGTCGTGTTTGGGAGAAAAAAGTCACAATTTCCCGACTGTGACAAACCAAAAAATTGTTAACCACGAGTGAGTACCACTCCAACCCAGTATGGTTCACTACCTGAGCCATCAGTATGGTTCACTACCTGAGCCATCAGTATGGTTCACTACCTGACCCATCAGTATGGTTCACCACCTGAGCCATCAGTATGGTTCACCACCTGACCCATCAGTATGGTTCACCACCTGAGCCATCAGTATGGTTCACCACCTGAGCCATCAGTATGGTTCACTACCTGACCCATCAAGTATGGTTCACTACCTGACCCATCAAGTATGGTTCACTACCTGACCCATCAGTATGGTTCACTACCTGACTCATCAGTATGGTTCACCACCTGAGCCATCAGTATGGTTCACTACCTGACCCATCAATATGGTTCACTACCTGACCTATCAGTATGCTTCACTACCTGACCCATCAATATGGTTCACTACCTGACCCATCAATATGGTTCACTACCTGACCCATCAGTATGGTTCACTATGTGACCCATCAAGTATGGTGGTTCACTGCCTGAGCCACCATGTATAGTTCACTACAGTAAAGGATCTGTCATGTTCTAATTCTGGCCCAACCAGAGTCGTGACTCAAAGTAAGTTTGGGAAGTTCACCTAAAAACTTCAGCAAGTTATACTATAACGTTTTCTCCGCTGAATAGATCTATAAAGAGCAATACGTAATCTCGGTTAACCTTTTAGTACCCACGCAGTAATAGTTTGTTGGTTTCTCAGGGGGAACTCCCCCCTGCACAGGTGCTGCCACCTCGACACCATTGATTGTCATGGACGCCAGCGGTTGCCAGGTGTCCACGCCCTCTCCTCCCCATTTACTACACCAACTCCAGTAATGATTATTTTACCATGACGTTATGTCTAAAAATACTTCACCTTGATCTGGGTCAGTTGGGCGTCCCCTCTCTCTCCCGGTCCTCATTATAAATTTAGCATACTCCTTGTAACAGTGTGATAGATTGGCAAGGTATAACTAGTAGTTATAATAATATTGTGCCTATAACTAGCGTGGGAAGATAGTTAACGGCGGGGAGACAGAGTCATTGTAGGCCAGAGGGGGAAAGTATGGGATGCAACTGAAGCGCTTTGACACCCGAAAAGGGTAGTGTTTACTTGACCGCCGTACTTGTCGATCAGATCACCTGGGAATTGCTTGGGGGGGTAGAGCTGTTTCAATAGTATTTGACGTGGAGCCGACGGGGGTGGCTATTAGGATAACTAACGCACACTCGGTGGGCGTCTTGGGACGCTACCTGACTGGGTATAAATCCCCGAACGCTCCTTCCAACTTCAGACCGCTGAGAGCACTCACCAGCTTCGTGCCGAAGAGGAGACCACAACCGCAACTGTAACTTTGTACTAGTCTTGTGAGTGGGGAAGGTCAGGGAACCCGCAAACATCCTTTGTCAGAGCGTGGTATCTTTGGTATCTTGTCGGCATTTGGGCTGTTGCTGAGTGGTAAGTTAATTGTACGATGTATGTGTATTTTACTTAATGTTCATGATTGTAGAACCTAAATCTAGCGGGTTTACTTTGGTATAACTACTGCCTCTGAGAGAGTCACGGAAACGCCGTTATATATATGTTACGAAACCTTATAGGATGGGGTCCGTTAGAGAGAGCGTTATTCTTCGTGGGGAACGTGTAAATATCATTAAAACTGTATTGATCGTTTATTCTATTGCCTATATGGGAGCCTATGGAGTATGGGAGCTGCAGCCTGACTTATAACAGTGTCAGCGGTTAAAATTGTTAATGATGAATATCCGTCATGGAGTAAGTATGGAAGTCATGCCTTCCAGCAGTAGATTAGGAAGTTACGATTGTTTTTCTACAGAGGAGGAAGAACAACACCTTCTTGGCTTCTCAACTTCTTGTACTTTGATTAACGACATCGTGGCTTCTTGGCTTCCCGACCTATTGGTACCTGCCGATACCTGTTGATCTAACTGCGCAGTCAAGCCAGGGTAGAGAGGAAGAACCAGTGCCCAGATAGCGCCATACACCCCTAAAGGAGAGGTTTCCTTATGCTGAATGTTCCCATGTGTTTTATAAAATGTGCTAGAAATTGAATATTACGAAGCCATTTAATTAGCATGTACTGATTTGCATCAACTTCATTCCATCGAAATTCACATGAAATTGTATGACCTATGTTCCTATTATTATTGAATGAATTAATAATTATTGTATATATGTAAGCAATACAGATATCGTTTGTTATAACTTATAGAAGAGAGATAGTCGATTATTTAGTGTGTTTGTGCCGTGCCCATCACGGCTGGTGTCAGAAGAAAGTTAGTGAGAGAAAGTGGAAACATCACAATGGTGTCAGAAGTGGGATCCTGCTAGTAAATAACATTTAATTTTGATCTGGGTCGTGTCAAGGGGCTATTGTGTGATTGTGTGGACAGGTCATCTGCCCTGAGGCGAGTGAGAGAGATTGACATTTAGTGCCTGCGACATGCTCTGATTTTACCTGTGCATTGACTGTTCAATTTTATCTTTTGTCACAGAGAAAATTGTTGTTTGCTATTGCAGGAATATTGTTGTTAACTTCACAGTTACGATCCACGCTTTATTGTTAGCTTTGTTTACAGGTCAATTGCTGATGGACTATCTGGGCGCACTGAAGCTTGCCAGACAAGAAGGCATTAGTGATGAGGAATTCAAAATTAGGTGGGACGAAGAGAAAGCCCAAAACCGAGAACAAAGGGCTATCGAACGAGAAGAAAAGGAGCGCGAACGAGAAGAAAAGGAGCGCGAACGAGAAGAAAAGGAGAAGGAAAGACAATTTGAAAGGGAGAGAATGGAATGCGAACGGGAACTAGCCAAAAACGGGTGTCACAATGGTAAAGGGAATGGAAAATCTGCTGCCCCGAAGGTACCTAAAATTGCCAATTTTGATGACTCGCGCGAGGATCTCGACTCGTATTTGAAAAGATTTGAAAGGCTCGCGCAGGCAAATGATTGGGAAGAAGACACCTGGGCAGACATGTTAGGGGCATTGTTAACTGGCAGGGCGTTAGATGTTTATTCCGGTCTCAGCGAGGAAGACAGTAGGGATTACAAGAAGGTAAAGAAGGTGTTGTTCAAGAAGTATCACCTCACGGCAGAGGGTTATAGGCGTAAGTTTAGGGAGAGTCGTCTAGATAAGGACGAAACTTATACGCAGCTGTCCGTGAGATTGCAGAGATATTTTGAGAGGTGGGTAGACCTCTCAGAGGCAGAGAGAACTATGGAAGGGATTACGGATCTGTTAGTCAGGGAGCAGATGTTGAAGATTGTCGACTGTAATCTTTCCATATATTTGAAAGAGAGGGACCCCAAGTCCGTGCATGAGTTAGTTGAGATGGCGGACTTGTATAGTGAGGCTCATCAGTCGAAGCGAGGGCTGGAGCAACAGCAGAAGTCAGGTAAGAGGGTTGAGGAGAGTAGAAGTAAGGGTTTAGGAGTGAGTAAACCGGTATGCTTCAACTGTGGCTCTCCCAATCACCTGAGTAGGCAGTGTGACCAGGGCAGGACGAAGAAGGGTGCTGCTGCCACTGTCGAGGACAACCGAGGTAAGTCCCAGCGTGAGAGTGGGCGTGGTTGTTTTGTGTGTGGGTCACTTCTCCATATTGCGAGATTCTGTAGGAAGAGACAGAAAGAGACGACCGCAGTCGTACTAACCAGCGATGAGGAAGCCGATGACAGTCAGTGGGAGTCATCGGGCAGGGCGAATACTCAACCAGGGGCTGAGCAGAGTGTTGGGCCACAGACCTTCATTTCTTGGGAGACGGAAGGTAAGAGCATTGAGTTAGAAGGTTCGACAGAACTTGAGCCCGAAGACGATGTTCCGGAGAATGATTTATCCGCTCCATTTTTGGAGAAGGGGAGGATAGGGGATAAAGAGATTACTATCCTTCGTGACACGGGATGCACGTGTGCGATTATAAAAAGGGACAAACTGCCTCCTAACAGCTTAACTGGGAAGAACAGGAGTTATGTCCTGATGGACGGGACGAGAAGGTCTGCTCCTGTCGCGGAAATGTGGGTAGAAACCCCATTTTATACTGGGCTTCTCAAAGCGCTAGTAGTGGAAGACCCAGTGGCCGATTTGATTATAGGAAACATAAAGGGGGCGTCTCTTGAGAAGATAAGTGTGGTACTCACGCGATCTCGCAAGGTGGAGATTGACAAGGAAGAGCATGAGTGTGAGAATGCGAGTGTGAAAGTGAGTCAGACCACAGATAATGAGGAGGCCAAGGGCAACTCAACGGAGAAGGTAAGGGTAGGGGCCAAGATAGGGGAACTCACACCAGGTGAGATAGCCCGGGCCCAGAGAGAGGACGAAACTTTGAGAGTTTTAAGGGAGAGAGCCACGTTGGAGCAATCGGCTGAGGTAGGTACTCACATAAAGGAGAGTAAGGGAATTTACTATCGGGTAAAGAAGGCCGGGGCTGGACGTGCTGATGTGGAGCAGTTGTTGGTACCTAAGCAGTACCGAAGTGAGCTGATGAAGATAGCTCACGAAGGAGTGTTCGGGGGACACTTAGGAATTTCGCGCACACAGGACAGAATAATGCAGTCGTTCTTTTGGCCTGGGATAGGTGCGGACGTAGGTCGTTTCTGTCGATCGTGTGACGCGTGTCAAAGGACATCCAATAAAGGTAGGGTGACAAAGGTACCCCTAGTGCCGACACCCCTGATCGACACGCCCTTTTCGCGCGTCGCCATAGATTTGGTTGGTCCACTTCCGCGTACGGAACATGGGAGATCGCGTTATATTTTGACGCTAGTAGATTATGCCACGCGTTTCCCGGATGCCGTAGCCTTAAGGGGGATATCAGCCGAGCAGGTCAGTGAAGCGTTAATGGAAATATTTTCTCGGTTAGGCATACCAAAGGAAATAGTTTCAGATAGGGGATCACAGTTTACCGGTGAGCTGATGAGAGAGGTCAGTGCACTTCTCAAAACGAAACAGATATTCTGCTCGCCTTACCACGCGATGGCCAATGGTCTGTGTGAAAGATTTAACGGAGTGCTGAAGAATATGCTTCGCCGAGTAGCTCATGACAGACCCAAGGACTGGGACAGAATGTTGTGTCCACTGCTGTTCGCGTATCGCGAAACCCCACAGGCCAGTACAGGTTTTTCGCCGTTTGAACTAGTGTTCGGTCACCCTGTGAGAGGACCACTTGCAATACTGAAGAATCTGTGGACTGGGGAAGCGGAGTCAGAAACGAGGTCATCGTACGAATACGTGGTAGATATGAGGGAACGATTGGAGGATGCCATGAAAGTCGTAGCCGAGAACAGCAGCGTCGAAAAACACAGGCAGAAGAAATACTACGATAGGGGGGCCAAACAGAGGAAATTCCAAGTGGGCGATTCCGTCCTCATACTTCTCCCAAGTGACGGATCGAAACTACAGATGACTTGGAAAGGGCCTTACAAAGTAGAAGAGCAGAGGGGGTCAGTGAACTACATGGTGAACGTCAAGGGGAAGAGACGACTGTATCACGCGAATATGCTGAAGAAGTATATTGAGAGGGAAGACGAACAGGAAAACACAGAGGCAATAGCTGCAGCTATAATTGACGAGACCGATGAAGGAGAGGAAACGACTTCGATGCCTCTGGAGACAGTCATGCCTAGGCTAGAACAGACCGAAACCTACAGGGATGTACAGTTAGGGGACACGCTAGATCAGGATCAGAGAGAACAGATGCAAGAGCTCATGGGAGAATACAAAGATATATTTACCGATGTACCGGGGCTCACTGACCTGATCAAGCACAAAATCCCATTGCTAGATCAAAAACCTGTGAAGGTAAGACCCTACCAACTACCGTACTCAACTAGAGAAGCTGTCAATGCTGAGGTAGGCAAGATGCTTGCGGCCAGAATCATCGAACCGTCTGAGTCCCCGTACAATAGTCCAATTGTATTAGTTAAGAAGCCCGATGGTCAACATCGTTTCTGCAACGACTACAGGCGGCTAAATGTTGTGACTGCCGATGACGCCGAACCGATGCCTGAGGTAGAAGCCATTATTTCCAATCTAGCGGAGGCAAAATATTTCACCAAGCTGGACTTGACAAAGGGCTTTTATCAAGTTCCGATGGCCGAGGAAGATAAACACCTGAAGGCGTTCGCCACACCGTTTGGGCTATACCAGTACAGGGTCATGCCGTTCGGGTTGAAGGGATCCCCCGCCACATTTAACAGGCTCATGAGGAAAGTATTAAAAGATGCTGGCGAAGGGGTAGATGCATTTGTAGACGACTGTCTTATACACAGGGCAAATTGGCCTGATCACTTGGAACGTTGTCGGAATGTCTTCGAGCGACTGAGACGGGCAAATTTAAAAGCTAGACCTACCAAGACGCTAATAGGGATGACAGAAGTCGAGTACTTAGGCCATAAGCTGGGACAGGGGACTGTAAGACCGCAGGAGAGTAAGGTGCGAGCCATTGTCGACTGTGACCGACCGACGACCAAGACACAAGTGAGGAGTTTCCTGGGGCTAACGGGGTACTATCGGAAGTTTGTACCAAATTACAATGCAATCTCGGCGCCGTTGTCAGACCTCACAAAGAAGTCCCAGGGCACAAAGTTCGCGTGGGGACACGCGCAGGAGAACGCGTTCAATGCCCTAAAAATTTGTTTGAGTTCCGAGCCGATACTACGGATGCCAGACTGGAACAAGGAACTGATTCTCCAGACAGACGCATCTAACCTTGGAGTGAGTGGCTGCCTACTTCAAGAAGACGAGGGTACGAAGTATCCAGTTGTATATGTTAGCAGAAAGTTGAAACCTGCGGAGAAGAACTACTCAACAATTGAAAAGGAATGCCTGGCCATAGTTTTCGCCGTTAGTAAGTTGCAGGCGTATCTGTATGGGAGAAACCTCGTGTTAGAGACGGACCACCGACCTCTAACTTGGATGCGAACTAAAGACCAGAAGAACGCGAGGGTAACTAGATGGAACCTGGCGCTGCAACCATATAACTTTCGAGTCAGCAACATCAGGGGGCGAGACGCTCTATGGGCCGACACTCTATCTAGATTACCAGTAGATTAATAATTTTATTAGCCGATTTTGCCAGGGAAAATCGACTTAAGTGGGGGCGATTGTAACAGTGTGATAGATTGGCAAGGTATAACTAGTAGTTATAATAATATTGTGCCTATAACTAGCGTGGGAAGATAGTTAACGGCGGGGAGACAGAGTCATTGTAGGCCAGAGGGGGAAAGTATGGGATGCAACTGAAGCGCTTTGACACCCGAAAAGGGTAGTGTTTACTTGACCGCCGTACTTGTCGATCAGATCACCTGGGAATTGCTTGGGGGGGTAGAGCTGTTTCAATAGTATTTGACGTGGAGCCGACGGGGGTGGCTATTAGGATAACTAACGCACACTCGGTGGGCGTCTTGGGACGCTACCTGACTGGGTATAAATCCCCGAACGCTCCTTCCAACTTCAGACCGCTGAGAGCACTCACCAGCTTCGTGCCGAAGAGGAGACCACAACCGCAACTGTAACTTTGTACTAGTCTTGTGAGTGGGGAAGGTCAGGGAACCCGCAAACATCCTTTGTCAGAGCGTGGTATCTTTGGTATCTTGTCGGCATTTGGGCTGTTGCTGAGTGGTAAGTTAATTGTACGATGTATGTGTATTTTACTTAATGTTCATGATTGTAGAACCTAAATCTAGCGGGTTTACTTTGGTATAACTACTGCCTCTGAGAGAGTCACGGAAACGCCGTTATATATATGTTACGAAACCTTATAGGATGGGGTCCGTTAGAGAGAGCGTTATTCTTCGTGGGGAACGTGTAAATATCATTAAAACTGTATTGATCGTTTATTCTATTGCCTATATGGGAGCCTATGGAGTATGGGAGCTGCAGCCTGACTTATAACAGTGTCAGCGGTTAAAATTGTTAATGATGAATATCCGTCATGGAGTAAGTATGGAAGTCATGCCTTCCAGCAGTAGATTAGGAAGTTACGATTGTTTTTCTACAGAGGAGGAAGAACAACACCTTCTTGGCTTCTCAACTTCTTGTACTTTGATTAACGACATCGTGGCTTCTTGGCTTCCCGACCTATTGGTACCTGCCGATACCTGTTGATCTAACTGCGCAGTCAAGCCAGGGTAGAGAGGAAGAACCAGTGCCCAGATAGCGCCATACACCCCTAAAGGAGAGGTTTCCTTATGCTGAATGTTCCCATGTGTTTTATAAAATGTGCTAGAAATTGAATATTACGAAGCCATTTAATTAGCATGTACTGATTTGCATCAACTTCATTCCATCGAAATTCACATGAAATTGTATGACCTATGTTCCTATTATTATTGAATGAATTAATAATTATTGTATATATGTAAGCAATACAGATATCGTTTGTTATAACTTATAGAAGAGAGATAGTCGATTATTTAGTGTGTTTGTGCCGTGCCCATCACGGCTGGTGTCAGAAGAAAGTTAGTGAGAGAAAGTGGAAACATCACACTCCTTTCCTATAGTGTCTTCCTTTCAAATCCATGAGATTCGCATTTTCGCCACTGTCCCATTAGTTCTAGATCATGCGACATCATGAGACAGGTTACCATGACTTTGTAAGGTGGAAGTACAACATAGTAACAGAAACCATCGATAACCTATAACGCCAAGGCTATTTTAGCGCACTGCGTCAATTCAGTTTTGCGTTCGGTATTGATTTAGACTTGAACGTCCAATGAATCAATTAAAGAGGCAAACTTTGTTTCAGTCTCACTAGAGGTTTCACTCACGGTGGCCTAGAGGCAAGGTGCTGGTCTCTCATGCCGAAGGTATCGGGTTCAAATCCCGGTCGGTGCAGGCATGTTGGAATTTGTTTTTTTTTTTCTCATATTTTCCTGTCCCTGATCCTATGGTAGGTGGTATCGAACGCCTAGTCTTCTCGGATAAGGAAGAAAAATTCGGAGGGCCCGTGTGCATGTTGCGCACGTTAAAGATACTTTGGCAGTTGGAAACCGAAAAGAGCAGGCCAAACAGGCCCCTGCCAGAGCAAAATTCTTAAAAAAAAATAAAAAATCTACGAATCCTTACCACAACAAGAAAACTAAAAACAAGAGAAGTGAGGTGTAAATACTAAGGACAGCGAATCTCCTAATATAAAGACCTAAACACAGTCTCACCAGAGCGTGAGGTCCGGTTTGCCTCCCTAGACGTCAAGACCAAGGCAAATAAACTTGGCTCAGTCAGCCATGGCCCTTACTCATCCACACGTGGCAGTTTGGACTTTGTACATAAATCCCAGCAAATGTAACTGTAACCTGTTCAGTTCTCAGTAAAACCTAAAATCGACACGCAGAGCCGCGCCAGTTGGCCAATGTCTCCAATTAAGTACAGCCCAGTTAAATCCTCAGATATTGTTTTTGTATTTTTTGGTTTGTTTGTTATTACATTTCTTTAATCCCATTAAATTTAGGAAATTTGCCTTAGTGTCACTGCAGTCCAGTTACAACTGGAGCAGACACGTCATCGCCACAGTGCAGCGATTTCGGCGTTTTGTGTGTGTGTGTGTTTGGGGGGAGGGTGGTGGTGGTGGTAGGGATAAATTTTATTTAATTTTGCCCGAGCAGCGACCTGTTCGGCCTGCTCTTCTCGGTTCCAACTGCCGAGGTGTCTTTAACGCGCGCAACGTGCACACGAGCCCTCCTAGCTTTTCGTCCTTATCCGAGAAGACTAGGTGCTCGATCCTACCTACCATAGGATCAGGGACAGGAAAATTTGTGAAAAATCCCCCAAATTCCAACACGCCTGCACCGACCGGGATTCGAACCCTGTACCTTCGGCATGAGAGTGCTTCATTAAGTGCTGTGGTTATTTCCTCAATTAATCATTATTAAAAAAACAATAAAACAAAAGGGATGTTGGGTGTGGAATCAAAAAGCCTGTAGAAGGACTATTTACAACGTAGTGTATTTCCACACACTGTTCTCTGACGTATTTTCTTTGTTGTTATTTTTTTGTTGTTGTTTCTTCATTTTGGCATCCACGTTTATCTTTTGCAGTTTCAACCTAAGACTCTGTGACCCGCGTGCACTGAGAGGAGGACCAGGACACTATTTGAAACCCATAACGTTTTTAGAATAGGATTTTTAAAAAAATCGTCACAAATTCAATACATTTCTGATGTCAGCATCCAATGTGTCCGTGTCTAGGTTGTCCGTCCCTAATCTGTCCCACGATGTTCTTATATATTATTATGTTTTCATTAGCAACTTCAAATTGAGGCCAGCTATAGCAACAAATGACATGCCTGGTTGGCTTTGAATTGCATGAAGGCGAAACTTTGACCTGTCATTTAAAAAAACAACTGAGCCAGCTGACATCAGACACTGTATTCATCTTTCTTTTCAAGTCACTGTGCCAAGGTGGGCGATAGAGGATATATGAATTATAGTCAGTGAAGCGTGTGGAGAACCATCGAATTTACTTACTAGTGGAGGATCAGTGATAAAAGGTGATGACGTTAGTTACTTGACATAAATATGGACAAGGTTGAATTTGGAGCTTTTTTTGTGCAGGATGTTAGACATGCTTAAACAAACTAACGAACGTACATAAAACACTGGGAAAACAAACAAAACTAACTAACTAACTAACTAACTAACTAACTAACTAACTAACTAACTAACTAACTAACTAACTAACTAACTAACTAACTAACTAACTAACTAACTAACTAATTAACTAACTAACTAACTAGCTAACTAACTAACTAACCAATCAATCAACCAAGTTACCGACCAAACAATCAATCAATCAACCAACCATCCAACTAACCAACCAATCAACCAACCAACCGGCCAACCGGCCAACCAACCAACCAGCTGACTGAATGAAAAGTAAAACAAAGTAAGACATAATCACGTTTCTAGGCGCTGCTAAACATGTATACCACCAGACTTTAAGGAAGCAAAAATACATAAAAAGCTTTATAATATACACGCCCAAACAGGTCTTTTTTATGAGAGGGGTGGAGAACTGATAACGTCATTTGTATATCTACATAAAAGTGTGTTTGAGTGATACATTGATATCTATAAATCTACAGTAAGGATTATTTGTATTTTGTCCATCATGTATTGTGTTATAGGGTGTTTTGTCAGAGGACTTCTATTTACTTACGTCAATGGATAGTACAGACACACCGCTTAGTAAGAGTGGGTGACGCCAGCTGACGTGAGAAACCGGGTATGATTTCAAACTTGATTTCTTTTTGTTTTGTTTTTTGTTCTTGATCCCTACCGTTGTCAGGTGATCTCTTTTCCCTCCTCCTGCTCCCCGCCCCACGTCCAGCGTCTTAGATAATGTAGCAGCCCAGGCCAGAACAGAGAGGCGGGGGGAGGGGGGGGAGGGGGGGTGTTGGCGTGGGCTTACGATTTTGAGGGGGGGGGGGTTACTCCCTCTGGTAGAGGCAAAAGCTAGGAGAGGAGCCCTTTGGTAGAGAATACTAAAAATTGTAATTTTGCACCGTGGACAACTGCCCCTGCGCTGCGCTACTGGATTGGACCCCCCCCCCCCCACGAAATGGATGCCTGGGGTCGCTGCAACCTGAAGCCCCCACCCCCACCTCCCCACTTCTGCCCGCCACTGGTGACGTTAGACAAGAAAAAAAAAAGTGATTACAATTATTATCATTCACAATGGTAATCGCAACTCTAACAAAGCTGGGACATGTTTCAAGTATTGGGAACAATTAAACCTCTTTCCCACGACCCGCAGTTTTGATGCTTTTTTTACGTGCCGTACGTATTATGGACCGAAACTGCAGGCGCAGAAGACGTACGTACATAGCTTAAAAAAAAAAACGCATCCTCCTGTTTCACTGTGGACATTTCCGCGGGAAATATAGAAAAGCGCGCCATGAAAATGAAATGTACGCACGACTTCTTCAAGACGGATGTGTGAAAGAAAATACGTCTGTCATCATCATCATTAATATTATTCGCAATCATTAAGTGATGACTGATAATTATAACTGAATTTCTGGAAAAAGTAAAGAGTTTCGGGGGGAAAATGAGTACAGCAGGTACAGGCTTGATACATTTTCCACACATGTGTCAAGTTTCATTTCTCTACGTTGCGTAGTAAAAAAGCCTTAGCGGGAACAAAGTTGGGCCCAAGCTCCATTATTATATGATAAAGGAAGTAAGGGCTCCAATGTAATCATGAAAGGCCTTCTGACTGCTCAGCCTTAAATTCTACAAAACATCATATTATTATTACGCACAGACAGACGTAAAGGTGTACGTGGTCTCATTTTGAAGGGTCTTGAAGTTCGCTTTATTTTTAATACTTTCGTTGATTTTGAGCCACAGCTGAGTTGAACAGAAGAAAGTGTTCCGACATTTTGAGCCCGAAAAAAAGACCCACTTTCTTCGAGTAGAATTAAAAAGTATGACACCAAATTTCTTTCTGCGCCTCAATTTACGCATTGGTACTCGAAACTTAACTTTAAAAATGACGTCTGCGGATTCCCCGAGTCAGCGGGCCAACTAGTCTTTTAAACAACAAAACTTTTCATGGAAACTGGCCTTTAAGTTCTTTTAAATTTATGTCTTAAGAATTTGCTTTTCTAATATTAAACAGCTGCCTAACACCTGAAATCCAATCTACAACTTCTGGAATCTAGATCTATGTCCAAAGAAATGTATCTTATCAATTGAAGAAAAAGGGGCTGATAAAAATGTGATTTAATTAAGCATTTGAGCAATGTGTGGATTATATCTATGGGTATAGAATCTATGGTTTTGCTATCGACCAGAAACGCTGTTTTATACATTAGAGATATATGCACTAAACATCTAGATCAGAACAATTCGGAACGTTGCGAGATAAGTTTCAATTCAATCCGCAATCTTCCGTACTTGTATTTGTTTCCTTTTGTTTTATATCATGACAGAACACAAGGTGTTAATTTTTATATTCTGTTTGACTGAATATTAAAATATATTTTGCAACACAGTTACCGTACATTAATTTCAAAACGTACACAGAACTCCATACACAAAACCTAGAAAATGCGGTTCTCACCAAAATTCCACTACAAATATGTAGTTTGTGATGATTGAAAGAAATAATGGATATTTATTCGTTTCATCGAGGAAAATTTTGAAAGTTGAACCGTATCTTTTTCATGCAGCGTTTTTGTATTCTACCATGCCTAGTTTTTTCCTGTTAGTGTTTTATAGGAAAAGCTATTGCTTTTCTGTTATCCAATGGCTTCAAAGAGTTTGCAAGATTCTCTTGCAAGTATTGGCTTTGTTTAATGTCATCTTCACCAGTCGCGGCAGTGACGAGTATAAGAACTGTAGTATAATTGAGAGTAGTAAAGTCAAAATATGGCAAAAAGAAAACGTCGTATGTAGCAAACCCTCGAATTAGAAACAATACCAAAACAATATAGTAAAAACACAATTTTTTACTTTTTGCCGTATTTTCACTTTGCTTTGAGCTTGCTGCAGCCCCACAACTTTGGTGGTTTTTGTAATATTGAAAGTAGTAGCAACAGTGGCCATTACCACAAAGGCAGTGGCTGTAGCTCTTCTCAAACCAACACTGTATTACTTTCGATCACATGAGCAGTGACTTAGTATCCCTTGTCTGTGAGCTATGTTAGGTCAGGATACAGTGCGGAGCTACGCAAGTTTTACCACCCTAGGCGTTGCCTTCTCCCTGCAAAAAAATGACGTGTCTTGGCAAACGTGGCTGTAGGTGAACTGTTGGATACATCTTGCACATGGCGTGCTATTAGCTAGGGTAGCTACATCGACTGACAGATACAGAGAAAGATGGACAGAGACAGGCAGACAGACAGACAGATAGGTGAACAAATAGATAGATAGATAGATTGATAGATAGGTAGATAGATAGATAGATAGATAGATAGATAGATAGATAGATAGATAGATAGATAGATAGATAGGCC
This sequence comes from Onchidella celtica, assembly GCA_963931925.1. NCBI lineage: Eukaryota > Metazoa > Mollusca > Gastropoda > Systellommatophora > Onchidiidae > Onchidella > Onchidella celtica. The sequence continues at coordinate 52,974,173 of OZ007571.1, forward strand.
GACAGACAGGCAGACAAACAGAGAGACAGAGACAATCAGACAGACAGATAGATAGATAGATAGATAGATAGATAGATAGGATAGATAGATAGATAGATAGATAGATAGATAGATAGATAGATAGATAGATAGATAGAGACACAGGCAGACAGACAGACAGACAGACTGGCAGACAGACAGATAGATAGATAGATAGATAGATAAATAGATAGATAGATAGATAGATAGATAGATAGATAGATAGATAGATAGATAGATAGATAGATAGACAGATAGATAGATAGATAGATAGATAGATAGATATATAGATGGATAGATAGATAGATAGATAGATAGACAGATTAGACACATAAATAGATAACTAGATTAAAGAATGAACTTGATAACCCTAGAAATCTAAAAACAAACCTCTCCTGTCTTTGAACCTCAGACATTGACCAGATCTCCAAGCTTACACTGTATGAAAGCCATACCAAGTTTCCCACGGTGAAGCTGCAGTATGACAGAGCATGATGCAGCAAACACATTGTGTGCAAATAATTATCTGGAACTTCTAAGCCAACGGGAAAAACAGAACAACAATAAAAAAAAACTAACAACAAACACACAGACACCACCTTACCATCTGTCCATCCGTCTTGCTGCAATTCTCTTCTCTCTCTCTCTCTTTCTATCCATCTCTCTTTTTGCCCCTTCTCTCTGCCCCTCTCTCACTCTCATCTCTGTCCCACCCTCCCTCTCTCTCATCCTCTCTCGCTCTCTCTCCTTCTTTCTCCATCTCTTTCTCCCTTCCCTCTACTCTCTCTCTTTATCCATCTCTGTCACGTTCCCTCTCTCTCTCTCCCTATCTCTCGCCTCCTCTTTCTCCCCTCTTTCTCTGCCCCTCTCTCACTCTCACTCCTCTCCCCCCTCTCTCTCTGTCTGTCTGTCTGTCTGTCTCTCTCTCTGTTCTCTTAATCCTGGCTGCAAAGCAACTGTTTAATTTAGTAAATAATTATTTTCGTGTGCCCTTCAATGAGAATCGACGTATCTGTGTATGTGATTTGTAGCGTATGTACCAGCACATACGTATGTATGTAAGAGTATATATGTACATGCACGATGAGTAAATGCCATGACTTTTAACCTTGTCTGTGAGACCAATTTCTCCACCTTATTGATTTCTTTCCACCCCCTCTTTCACTCTGTCTTTCTTTCTTTTTTCATGCTCCTAAACTATGACCCCAATAATCCAAAGCGTGCATAGCAACCCTGCTTGGGTGCATCTTTACCTGTCCTAAAACCTGGTTTTCGAAAATGTTATTATTTGCGTACGTGCAATCCACACCTTTGCCTCACATTAGTGCACAGCCCTATCACGCACTGCAAGGGGAACGGCTATTTTTAGTAACTGCGTCAGCATCCAAACCTGGCGCATTTGGCTGCTGGCGTTAGCCTCGAAGGTCACGTCAGATGGTATAATTAGATAATAGGGCTGGTCGAGTATCACATTTCTGATATCGATACCATGGGATCTTTTTTTTTTTTTTGTTTCTATTTTTAGTTTTATTTCGCTAGGGTAGGTTATTTCAAAACTGGAAGTAGGCAACTTTCGTTCGCAGTTACACAAGGGGGAAAACTTCTTACAGAGCGTTGAACGAATTAATCTCTGAGGTAAGCAAAGTATATCAGCTCTTCTTCCCCCCCCCCCCCCGCCTCGCAGCCAAGTCAACTATAACCATTCTTATCTTATAAATCGCCACTGGTCCCTAAACCTGCAGGAATCAGTTTTTGGCCACTTTTAAAGGAGAAGCAGAAAAAAAAAAAAAGCGAGACAACTGTTTTTATTTTAGCACAACTGATGTAGTTAAGACTGAACTTTTGAACGTTTTGCTATTTGGCTTAGGGGTCTATAACGTAAATCTTTCGATGCGGCTTTGATTGTAGCTGAATATTATAAAATAAAAATCGAGTGCTCGAATTCTTGAGTTACTACAGTCTGAGGGAAGGGTGGCGATATATCGATCTCTGATAAAGAACGAACCACGAACCGAAACAGAAATGAAAGAAAAGTGAATAAAATGTGATACCGGTACTTTAAATGAAGATGATTATTTCCCCTCCTTCTATCACCACCCCTACCCCCCCCCCCCCACCCCACTTTTTTTTTCTTCAACGAAAGTACCTGACTTGACCTCAGGCCTAAGAATAAGTTGTATCATTTACAATGCTATAGTTCTGGGCAAGGAATCTACACGTGTAAAAATCAATGCTCTAAACTCACCAGGGCCAGGGGCGGTTTTTAAAAATTTTGTATGACACGCCAGATGTGCCACGGACGGCTGTGCACTAAAATTATCTTTAACAACCTCAACAACAATGATCAACATTTTAGCCGGTAATTTAACTCTATTCGTACCCAGTATTCGGAGTGAAGTAGTCGGACTTCAGACAAGCTGAGTACAACCACACAACGTTGTTTATTAGCTGAAACCGATTATGCCCTGAACTCAATGCTTTTTCGTTTTTAAACCCCTCATTTTTCACTCACTTATCTATTTTAGGGGCGTATATTTCCTTACAGTTACTCAACTCTCATGCCATAATACAGACTTTTGCGGGAGGGAGGGAGGGAGGGGAAGAGGGCAGGGGGCTAAGTAACAGCAGGCCCCCTTGTTTTTGCTGGTGGTGTGCAGCTGAGTACGTGTGTCCGCGGACGCGTGTAAGAGCCAAAGTGTGTTTAGGTACACGAAACTGTTTGCATGCATCCAGGCTCAAGAATATGAAGATCCTAGAGTGCTCAGTCACGCAAACCCATTTGTCAGGCAATCGCTCCCTTGGGCTCCAAATTTTCTCTCCCGCCCCCCCCCCCACTTTTTTCTCTTCCCTCCCCCCCCTTCAGCCAAATCTCTACTCAAACCCGATAAGGATACATTTCACAAGAAGACAAGACTACACACAAATTATGACGTGACGTTTTTCAAAGCCTTGTTAATGACAATAGGCGTGTGGATTATTCATTATAAAACAGAAAGCAGTCGACGTCAAACGCATTAAAATTAGGCCTATTCTATCCTATTCATGAAACCCATTTTTGCGCGCTTTTGAACAAGTCACCGTGGCTGCAATGTGTTTGCCACCCCCCCCCCCCCAAATCGCGGGCAAATCTTCCCCTTCATCGTTTTCGCCCCCACCCCCCCTGGAAATCAGGCCGGGGGAGGGGAGGGTGTGGGGGGGGGGGGCGAGATATGGCCCACACTGAGAACCACTGTGTAAGAGAATAAATAGATCAGTCGATCACTTTCAAGTTCGATCACTTATTAACTTAACCAATCTCGTTCAATATTACAGAAGTTTAGACTTGACAGGAAGTTTCCTCAGAGCAGAAAAGTTGGAGTCCGGAGAAAGCGCGTTTACGCAATAACGGCTATATTATTTGTATTTGTATTTGTATTTGTATTTGTATTTGTATAACTCTTTAATCCCATTTGGGAAATTTTGCCTTTGTGCCATTGCAGCCCAGTGCTAGAAAGAAGCAAGACGTTAGTTAACCCTCAGCTTTCAGAGTAATATTTAACCTCTGACGTATACACAACGCTGCAGGCTGCCTAGGGCTGCAATGCCAAATATCTCCGTGTCTTCTTTTTTTTTTAAAGTGGAGTTACGATGGTTTACCCTGCGGCTCTCGTAATATTCTAATGCCATCATTCCTACGTCAGTCCGACGTATATTTGTACAGGATTTTGCATAGGGTTTGCAGGATTTACCGAAGTAATAGATTTTCTACATCAAACCGACGTCGGAGTGCTATCGTAACCATCGGATATACGTAGGAACGATATCATTCCCTTGACGCCAATCGTACTCGTCACATTTCCGTAGGGTTGCTTGCTGGGACGATTGTACAATTTTGAAGAATTTTGACGCTTGCGTTGCCGTTTCCGTACACATGAAAACCCAGCTAAAGGGTTGAAGCCAATCTGAAAATGAAAAGTGCACACGGGGGGTGGGGGTTTGGGGGGGGGGGGCAGGGGGGGGGGAAGAGGATCAACATTTGCCAAACTGGAGGGGTGCATACTTCATTCATCATGCCCCTTCAATGGGTTAACCTCAATACTAAACTGCCTCACTTTAATTTACACGCTTTTCAGTGTCAACTGCAACAACATCAATAGGTTTGCTAGCATCAATGGCTTTTGGTTGGATATACCTGCAATAGAGGTGTAGCCTAGGGAATACCCAGTGGCGGATCCACTGTGACACTAATGAAGCTTGAGCTTCAGAATCTCTAATCCTTGAGAGGCCCTGAAGAAACTCTTTTGTAATGAGTGAAACTGTGGATCTTGCCCTATTGTTGCTGGTTGCGATGAGACCCCACAACAGTTCAAGCTCCAGGGTCTCAAAAACGTAGGTCCGCCACTGGGTATACCCACCCCACATCCTTCATCAGACTCCTGACTCTAATACTCCACTGTTACAATGCTCTGATATTATGCATTATTGTAATCTGAGTCAGTGTTTGAGGTTGGGCTTCAAGGGGGGCTCAGCTTGATTAAGGCAGCATTGTGCCCTTTTCTTGTGTTGAGGAGTCTTTCTTTGAAGTGGTTACCATAGTAGCCTTGGGCTATTACGTCATATCGCGTCATACACAATTTAGTGAGGCAGTTCAGTATTGAAACTGAACAACTGTGGGGCTAAATATATTAATTAGCACGCCCAATTTTTCGCCATTTTGACCCTTTCTCCATGTGCGCGTTTCATACGCTTGGTCTCAACCACGTCCTCCTCCTGTTTTTTGTGTCTCCAGCGTAGGGCCATTAGAATGCCCAATGTCCATATAAAGCTTTGATTTTCTAAAATGTTTAAGTGGCATTTGCACAGGCCATTTGACTGTTTCTTTGGCAAAATGATCCAAAACTTAATTAATTTACTGGAAAATAGCAACAAGAACAAGAACAGCAACAACAACCACGACACCACCACCATCACCACCATCACCTTCATCACCACTACCACCACCACCACCATCACTACCATCACCTTTACCACCACTACCACCACCACCACCAACAACAACAACAATCAAACAAACGTAAACAAAACCCAGGTTTTTCATTTTCACAATGAAATGAATGGAATACTTAAAAGTATGCTCCACAGACAGTTTCCCCTCCCCCTCAAAGCAGAGAGAGAGAGAGAGAGAGAGAGAGAGAGAGAGAGAGAGAGAGAGAGAGCGAGAGAGAGAGAGAGAGAGAGAGAGAGAGAGAGAGAGAGGAAGGGGGAGAGAGTGAGAAAGGAAGAGAGAGTCATGTAAGGCACATTGAGCATTGTTAATTGGAAATGCCCCATACAAATGTAATGTATTATTATTATTATTCTTGTAGGCTTTTCAAACTCTGAGGTAACCCCTTCCCGTCGCCTCCTCCTTCCGCCGTCACACACACCCATCCCCCGAGCATTATGTTCTAATTTGAATGGTCCTTAATCACACCTGTGTGCACAGTGAGTAGTCAATATTGCGTCACTGCGATTCAGACAAAAGACAAGCAATTATTATACCTTGACCACGGGGCTTGACGTGTTATAGTTATCGACGCAGCTGTTCTGTGTATTGGTTGGTGGAGATAACGTTACACTAATAACTTTGTCAAGACATCGACAACTTTGAAGCGGGAAATGAGAGAACACAATGTTTCATGTCATACGGACAACTGCCACAGACCCAAATCTCGATTTTACCTAGTCCACAAACTGTATTGTATTTTCATATTCAGAAAATAAGCTATTCGCAAGTCAACTTAAAAACTGATATTGACAAACAGGCTTTTATTTCAGCCTTTTAATCATGCCATACCCGTGTAGCAAGAGATTATCCAACAAACTGTAAACTGTGTCTTGGGGATTATTGCACTGAAGTCCTCGAAGCCAAAGGGGTTTCAGGCCATTCTATCATAATAATCTGACAATACACCTTATTGTAATCTGGGTTTGTGTTAGCATTTGGGTTTGGCGATAGGTTGAGGCAACACTGTGTCCTATACACACATGTTCTTGTCTTTCTTTCAAGTGGGCTATTTACACAATATTGTGTCCCATACACGTGAATTGTGGCCTTTCTTTCAAGTGACCGTTTAGCCTTGGGCCATTTACACAATATTGTGTCCCATACACGTGATCTTTCTTTCAAGTGACCGTTTACCAGTGGGCTATTTACACAATATTGTGCCGTATACACGTGTGTTGTGTTCTTTCTTTCAAGTGGCTATGTAGCTGTGGGCTATTTAAACAATAACGTGTCCTCAATGCATGTGTTGCCTTTCTTTCAAGCGGCTATTTAGCCGCAGGCTATTTACACAATATTGTGCCCTATATGTGTATGTTGTCTTTCTTTCAAGCGGCTATTTAGCCATGGGCTATTTACACAATATCGTGCCCTATGCACGTGTGTTGTGGTCTGTCTTTCAAGTGGCCGTTTAGCCTGGGGCTATTCACACGATATCGTGGCCTATACACGTGTGGCTGTGGGCTTTCTTTCAGAGGGCTATTGCACAACATTGCGTCCGTCCAGGGCAACACCTGCTGCACTCAATTACTCGTGACGTCAGAGTTGGAGGTTTTATGGTCAATGAATTTGACAACGCCACTGTTAGTGATAAAAGCTTTCTTGATGTGACAATTAGCAATAATTATCAATTTTTGTTGCCATGTCCTGGCTAATGGCGATGTTCTTGTCAAAATGTCTTTGACATTTTTGAACATGAACGATTCTAGTAATAATACTCTTTCTTCTTCTTATATCATCGCTGTTCATTGTGCTGTTATCGATAATGCTGTTTATGTTGCCTGGAGGATGAAATTGATGTAATTTGTGAGGATTGTTCAGTAAATAATAGTCAGTGGCGGGCCTACATCTTTGGGACCCTGAAACGTGAACCGTTATGGGGCTTCTTCGCAACCAGCAACAATAGGCAACATTCAAATTTCACTCATTCAAAAAACGTTTTTCTGGGCCTCTCTGGGAATTAGGGACCGTGAAGATCAAGAACATTAAGAACAGTGAAATTGTTGAACACATTAATTTTGAAAGCCTGAATAGACTTGAACGTGATTTACCTCTGCCATTTCTCCACGACTTGCAGAAAAGAACGTCAAACGCCAATCTCTGTCAAGTTCACGTTTTAGCGTCATTTCATAGAATGAAAATTAATGTGTTAGATCTTTTCTATCAGGGCCATGATTTTGTGGAACTTCTTAACGCCGCTTTCCATAGGCAGTACATTTTTTGTTTTTTTTTTATCACATAAATACGTTCTTTCGTGCATGCGCCTTGGAGAAGTCACGCGTATTTTACATTTACATGGTGCATTTTTCTACAAGCCTCAAGGAAATGCACACAATGCAATTGTAGGAGTGCGTATTTTAAAACTACGTACGTCTTCTGCATCTGCAGTTTCGGTCTCTAAAACGCATCACAAATACGGACAATGGAAATGTGCCTTAATAGATTCTTTTGGACATCACAGAATGGAAACTGAACAAAGAATATAGGCAGCGGCGGATCTACATTTTTTGGGATCCTGAACCTTGAACTCTTATGGGGACCCTTCACAACCAGCAACAATAGGGCGACATCCACAATCACTCATTAAAACAAGTTTATTCGATTTCAGGGCTTCTCTGGGATTAGGGACCCTGAAGATCAAGCTTCATTAGTTTCATAATGGATACGTCACTGAATATAGCCAGGTGCTTGAAACGCGAAATGTTTTTTCGTGTCTGCTGCGAAATTTTGCATTGAAAGTTCTGATAACATTGCAGATTTGTGCGAGAACCTTGGTAGATAAAGTTTTCAAAGCGCTATAGAATTACGTGAACAAAATGATTAGTATCAGACAAGGTGTCCAATTTATCCATGCTACTCGTACCAACGAGAGTGGCCAGGGTACAAGAACATCAGTGAAGATTTCGCTGACTCGCGATCGTTATGAAATCATTCATATTATGTGGGTTCTAGAAACATCGGCGTACACGATATGGGGGTGATGGATGACGAGGGGGGCGGGGGGTGGTGAAGGAGGTGGATGGGTGAGTGGATGGATGGAAGAATAGGCCATTGCGGATATCGACCATTTTAGTTGTAAGGACCGACCCTTAACTATGGCGATGGTAGCATTGCTTTTTATTCGTTAGCTGATTTGCACTGCAAGCACTTCAGGCGTCGCGAACCAATCTGCGGCAAGTTAAAAAAAAAGTTCACTATAGTAAACAATGACACGTGTGTACACGCAAATGGGAGACGTTCGGTCAATTTTTTCACTTAGTTTCCTTTGTTTACACAGATGGTAGGGAATCTGACCAGCTTGGATCCATCCTTTCCCACCTCTGTCAACTGCAATGCAACCAGCAGGCATTTTAACCGCTTAGACATATCTCGAAGTTACATTCGACAGCTGATCCACCCGCCATTTTGGTTGCCGGAAGTACAAAACAAAAACACTCTGTGATGTCATTCGCAATGAGCCTATATCTAAATTGATACTTAATGTTTGTCACCTCTTGATGTCCCCTTTACGCAAACAAGAAGCGGTGAGCATCTGATGTACCCCATGAACGCACAAGCGGTTTTCAATGGTATTTGGACTGTATAATGTTCTATTATAAAAAAAATAATTATATCAAATAATTAAATTGGTGGACCATCAAAGAGAAAGAAAACTGGATCAATACATCTCTAAAAAAATGGTATAATGTTACACTGTATTTATCTGTATACAATTATATTCTCTCCCCCCCCACCCCCTCCCGCCCCCATCCTCGCCCCCTCCACACCTCAAGAGAACAAAAGTAAATAAAGAACATTCACCAGTCCTCCCCACAGACTAATAAAATACCCAGACTGGATTATCCCATTGTGTGACGTCACAAAACAGCGAACGGTCCGCCATTTTAGGTTTACGGTTGCGACCGACGCTTCAGCATAGCTACGATGCAGCGGTCACTAAAAGTCCATACGGTCATTATTTATCACAATACAAAAAAAAAAGGCAGCTGTAGACAATAAAATGAAAGGATAGGCAAGATAATGCATTATTAATACATGTACAACCAATCTTGACAAATAAAAAGAAATTTCTACTGCAGATAGAACTAAAATCGGAATTTTACGAGCGGCGGCCATGTTGGTCATACGGTCGCAGCTCGGGAAATTCCGCAAAAAAACGACACAGCCCCAAGCTCGTGTTTCCAGCCTGGTTAATTTATTAGTCTGTGGTCCTCCCCCAGCAACGTATTTCCTGTAGAACTCAATAGTCCACGGGTCCAGGCGAAAAGGAGACGGAGAGGTGGGGGGTGGGGGGTGAGGGGGGGGGGAATGACACTCCTCTCCCCATCTTCCCTCTACCTCCTTCACCAGATTCACCAATCGGAACATACACACACACACCTCCATTTCCTCCAGTCCTGACCACGCCCCTGATCAGCGTCCCCCAATATTGATTCACCATTATCATTAGTTTAATAAGGAATTATGAAAATGCAATTACGCTATATTATATTTATTTATGTATGACACGTCTATGTACTCAACAGGCAATCTCAGTAGGTATACAGATAATGAGGATTGGCCACAACGATAATTGTGTTCTCTGGATCCAGCACAGATTGTTGTGATATTGGGACCATAATTTTCATCAATTTATTTATCTTTTGGCATTGGCGCATGTACGTTACCTACAATACATCATCAGCAATCAACGATAGTATCAACACCACCACAGAACAGAATCTAATGCACTTACAGCTGTACCCAAACACAAAGAAGTACAGATAAGCAAACGTGTTGCGATTCGTATACACAGTACAAAAAAATGAATGTACATTCGTCTACTTTTTGTTTTTCGGTAAGATTTATTGACGAAACAATTTAATAGACTATACAATAAATACTAGGGGTAATGTATAAAATGACATAGAGTACAACTAGAAGAGTATTCAGCAAAAACCAGTGGAGGTAAAAATTCACATAGTACAATCATTGAATAAACATCAAATAATTAAATTGGTGGACCATCAAAGACAAAGAAAACTGGAGCAATTACATCTCTAAAAAATGGTATAATGTTACATTGTATTTACCAGTATACAATTTTTCTATAAGGAAAATGTAAAATGATTATCACGGACGGAAGTGAAACTTGACAGTGCGGAATAAGTGAAATTTTGGGAACGTGCATTATACCTCACCTAAAAAGCTTAATAAATTGAAGGAAGTACACAGAAGGTTGGCGGGGATGGGGGGGGGGGGAGGGTGGTCATTACCCCCTGTCTCCTCTTCCCCTGGATCCGTGAACTATTGAGTTCTACAGCAAATAAGTTGCTGGGGAGGGGGGAAGGGGGGAGGAGGCTGGTGAATGTTCTCTATTAAAGATTTACTTTTCTGTCTACAAGTACTTGTATCTGAATTACAATGGAAATCGAGTCATATATATATATCGCCGTTGTAAGTTTAGCTTACACACAGAAATATACACGTTTTATTTTTCTCGCTTTGGATGTGTGATTCTTCCATGTTATTAGAAAAGATATCAAGCGTTACTGTGGATTGATTCGCATGTGTGCCTCACAAAGATGTTTGATACAATTTATTTTAAGGGCAAATGTTTCATTAAAAAACAAAAAACAACAATGTTTGACATCTTTCAGAGGGTTATTCAAAATTGAAGTCTAATAATTAGATAAATATTCTTCTCCATCGCCCTAAAAATATTGTATGAAAGAACTTAAATTTAAATTTTCTGAAACATTGCAGACACAAAATACGAGGTTGACCCGTCAGACTAACATGTATTTATGTTGTGTTATCTCTAAATTTTCTCAATATAGAACTGCGAGTTCTAATTTGTCCCAAGTGGAAGGGTCATAAGAAATCTTATTTTGTAGATGGACAATAACTGAAGGCTAGCATTGGGGTTTCAAACTACCTGTTTTTGTACATATTCAAAGCCCTGGCCAATACCAAGGTTATTAATGAAAAAGACAGACACCACACAAACAAGAAGCATTCAATTTTATCACACACATAGCGACTGGCGGAGAGAGAGAGAGAGAGAGAGAGAGAGAGAGAGAGAGAGAGAGAGAGAGAGAGAGAGAGAGAGAGAGAGATGTGTGTGTGTGAGAGAGAGAGAGAAAGTGTGTGTGTGAGAGAGAGAGAGAGAGAGAGAGAGAGTGTGAGAGAGAGAGAGAGTGTGTGTGTGTGTGTGAGAGAGAGAGAGAGAGTGTGTGTGAGAGAGAGAGAGAGAGAGAGAAGTAGATAGATGGATAGATAGATAGAAAGATAGACAGAGACAGACGGACAGACAGACAGACAGACAAACAGATAGATAGATAGATAGATAGATTGATAGATAGATAGATAGATAAATAAATAGATAGATAGATAGATAGACAGATAGATAGATAGATAGATAGATAGATAGATAGATAGATAGATAGATAGATAGATAGATAGATAGATAGATAGATAGATAGATAGATAGATAGATAGATAGATAGATAGATAGATAGATAGATAGATACTTTCTTTTTACCAAGAAAATGATTTAAGTCTATTTTCCCACAAAAAGTGTGAAGACCTTCATTTTCTCTAGTACAACCGAAGTGAACGTTTAGAAAATCAGCTATCATCATCAACTTTGTTTTTGAACTTTTCACCTACTGCGCAGATAGACTGTACATAAGAAGTATAGATAAACATTTCCACAATGTTTTTGTTATGATAAAACTTTGTATTGATTTTTTAAAATGTTTTGCCGCTACTGACCTTGAAGGACATGTTGGGGGAGTCAGCAGTGTGGGAAGAGGGGATGTGAAGGCCATGCTGAGCTGTTAAAGTCATCGATAATTGAAATCAATTAGTGACGATCTAATTTTAACCCATTGTTCGTGTCCAGCTATAACATCCGAAAAAAAGATCTCAAAAAACAGTCTATTACAGTGATACTTTCCTAGGTTATGTCAAATTACAGTCCGCCGACCTGTTAGAGGAGCTCAATAAATATCACCGTAGATATAAATAGATGGGTTCGCCTGGAGACGGATTCATATGATTAAGATTAAGTCAGATATAGAGATACTGCGGTATTGTGTTGTTTGATGTTTAAAAATTGTTGTTGGTGTGTAATTTTAGCATGAACATGTCAGATGTGTGGGGTGCCTAGTGATGTCTAGAGATAAATGAATGGGCAAATAGGCAATAACTAGATAGACGAATAGATAAATAGATAGTTAAATCAATGAGATATATTTTAGATAGATAGATAGACAGATAGGCAGACAGACAGGCAGACAGACAGACAGACAGACAAACCACACAGAGAGATAGATAGATAGATAGAGAGACAGATAGACAGAAGGATATATAGAGACAGACAGACAGACAGACAGATAGACAGACAGACACATAGATAGATAGATAGATAGATAGATAGATAGATAGATAGATAGATAGATAGATAGATAGATAGATAGATAGAGAGAGAGAGAGAGAGAAAGACAGATAGAAGATAGATAGATAGATAGATAGATAGATAGATAGATAGATAGATGGATAGATAGATAGATAGATAGATAGATAGATAGATAGGTAGATAGATAGATAGACAGACAAATAGATAGATAGATAAATAGATTCCCAAGCATCAATACAGGAAAAAAATTAAGAAACGACAAATATTAATAATGTCATCACCATAATATTAAGAATCCTTTCTGCTTCTTATAAACTTTGTCCTCAAAATGTCATTTCTTTTCAATGCTCTGGAAATAAAAATCGACTAGCCCGAAACCCTAATTCATCTTCTTCTTTTCAAAAACGAAAACCTTAAACGTCATTAAAGTGGGACAGTTCAAAGTGACCTGGTTTTCAGTCCGTCGACATTACAAGTAACATGTGTATAGAGTGCCCTCCTGACCCGAGTGTGTCAGGCAAAATGATATATTACAGTAGGCTGTTGTTATATGTACGTACGCACCCCAAGCATTTTGTGCTAGAGGCGCCTACGTATACGTACTTATCCCTAATCCTGGCCTTATCCTCAACCCTAAATCTTATCGAATCCGTAACCCTGCCCCCCCCCCCCCTACCCTTTCGGCTAAAAAAATAGGAGGAAAACAAAACAAATAAAATAAAATAAACAAAATATGAAAGAATTATTAATCATAATTAATTAAGGCTGTTGTTACTGAGCATTTCGGGATGAGCTCTCTCGCTCTAGAGCCACAAAAGAACAAACCTGGGGGACGTACATACTTATAAACAAATCCACTACAGTGCATGGTACAACCGAAGACTGATTGGAACCTCTGACCCCTTGCTTCGTATGGCTGATGTAATGACCTGTCAAGGAGATTTGCTGGAAATGATTTAAGACTCTGTAATTGTCTGGAGGCAATAAGGATAAAAATGTTATGGTATTTGCTATTGGGGTCATGACCCGGTGGAAGGGAGAAGGAACGAGGAGTACACATGTTATCTTAATAGGTAATTACTCCTTTTTGGAATGACGAATTCTTTTTGCTCAAATATATGAGACAAAGAGCTTGAATGAGACAGATTGGCAGAGAGAGAAATAGATAGAGAGAGAAAGAGAGAGAGAGAGAGAACGAGAGAGAGAGAGAGAGAGAAAGGGAGAGAGAGAGAGAGAAAGAGAGAGAGAGAGAGAGAAGCCAGAGCAAAGAAGAGAGGGAAAGAGAGATAGAGAGTTAGGGAGGAAAGCCAGATAAAGAAATAGAGAGAGGGGAAGAGAGAAGGAAGAGAAGAGAGAGAGACAGGGAGGAGAGAGATTGAGAGAGAGCGAAAGAGATAGATAGATAGATGATAGATAGATAGATAGATAGATAGATAGATAGATAGATAGATAGATAGATAGATAGATAGATAGATAGATAGACAGATAGATAGATAGACAGATTGAGAGAGAGAGAGAAAGAGAGAGAGAGAGAGAGGGAAAGAGGGAGAGTCACAGTGACACTCAAATGTCAAACTGTTATAGCAACACAACCAACACTAATGCAACATGACAAGGTTCGAGGACGTCGAACTGGTTGTAGAATGAGAGAAAAGTAAAGAAAGGAGTAGGAAAAAGAAACAGATCAGATGAACGAGAATCTGGGAGAAACTATGACAAAAATCTGCTTGGTTAATTACTTTCTCCATGGTGAGAAATTCCTAATGCGCCACATTCAAAGTTGGCAAAGTTACAACAACACACAATGCACTCCTAGTGCAGGTCAGAGATAAAAGTTCACACACACAGGGAGAGGTCTCGGGCGTCATTAACCTTACCAAGGCCAGAATGTTCATTCACTTTTCACCAGCTGTCACATAATCATTTGTTCATGCACAGAGGTCAACATTTGCTGGAATTCTTTGCTATTATTTCATAGGTAGAATGCGCATGACGTCACAGTGTTTTTGTTTTGTTTTTCCGACACTAAAGATGGGCGGTGGATCAAGTGATTCGTGTCACTTCCAGATAATTATGTCTAAGCAGTTAAAATGCCTGCTGGTTGCATTGTAGCTGATTGTTATGACAGGGGTTGAAAGGATGGATCCAGTCTGGTCAGATTTCCTACCATCCTTGTAAACAAGGGAAAGAAAGTGAAAGAATTGACCGAACGTCTCCTATTGAACTACACACGAGCCATTGTTTACTGTAGCCAACTTCTTTTAGTTCGCCACCAATTGGTTCGCGATGCCTACCATGCTCGCAGTGCAATTCAGCTAACGAATCAATATCAATGCCACAATCGCCATGGTGATGCGTGGGTCTTTACATTAAAGATGGCGGGTATGCGAATTCTACCTAATAGTGATCATTATCACGTAAGACTGGTAGCGCACTGAAGACAAGTCTGTTTTACTTTATTTTGACTCGGGGTCCGAGGTCTGTCTTTCTGCCCGCTGACTGGAAACAGTTTTGACACCCCCCCCCCTCCAAACTAGTGAGACAGGCTTGTTTTAATCTCACTGGTCCGCAAGGTTTCATTCGACTCTATAGACGCTGAAACGAAACCAAAACAAACGTGACTCACTACACCACCAGCCTAATTGAAGCTAAAAGCTGCTTGCACACTAAAGCTGTGTTTCCATATGTACGGAAACGGAAACGTAAAAAGTCCATCAAGTTGTAATATAAAAAGAAAGATTGTTTCCGTACACATGGAAACATTCTATCTATTTCAGTACTTGAAGGTTTTTTTTTTTTTTTTGGCGTTCCCGTTGTTGTACCCGTTTCCGTACACATGAAAAAAAAACAACAACCCAACTTTACCCCTCTTTTTGAACTGTGAGGTCACTCCCCCCCCCCACCCCCACCCCCACCCCTCCCGTCATCCGCCTCATCACGTTTCTGCCTCCCGCACTAACGTTACAAAATGGGTGTGACAAACACGGACATTATTTTAAATACTTTTTTCATACCGGATGAAAATTTGTTGGACTGAAACATTTCTATGGGAAGGATTTTTTTTTTTTTTTTTACCGATCTATAGCGTGTAAAAACCTCTACCCCCACCTCACCCTGTTTTTTGGTTGTTTTTTTTTTTAAATGTGTACACAGTGTTTCTTCGATAGATAGATCAGAGACTGTCGGGGAAGATTTCTAAATATAACTTTTAATGTCCAAATCCGCAGAGGGTTTTGAAGAAGTTTAAATACCACTTCGTTTTCGAGATGGCAGGGCTTTGCAACTGCGTCCATTTTAGGTAGACGACAATACCGCACTTAATCGTTTTCTGATTGGTAGAAAAGACGTATCGTATATAAATTACTCGGCCTTTTTCATGCTAAGTCGTGTGGAAACAGTAAGTTTCGTCTGTACTTAGATAACCTAGGTGGCTTAAAATAATTCATGCAATCTCGTGTCCAAGACTGACACTCATGCGCTTTATAAAACATTTCAATGTCCACTTTAAGGAGAGCATCATACTAAGCCCGGAACGGCTCAGACAGCTGCTGGCAGAAGAGAAATACACACCATAATTTCCTATATTTTCTAGGTATATCTGGGAAGACCCTGTCATACTAAGCCCGGTCAGACACAGTCAGCTTCTGCCATTATTTCTTGGGTGCACATTTTGCTGGCGGCGACTGGCTGTGACGACGTTCCGGGCTTAGTATGATACCCCTCCCCCCCCCCCCCCCTTCAGTTCGAGATCCCCCATTCTGTTATTCCGCCTTGGAAAATTCGGAGTGAACGGTAGCCGGACTACCTTCTATTCTACTGTGGACATTATGATGACTATCGTAGGTGACGCTACAGGGCCATTGGTTATGGAAGCTCTTAGATCCATTGCCAGGTAGACAAGGTTTGGTGTCTTTGTTAAGCTGCGTTTTTACGTCTACGGAAACGGAAACGGTAACAGAAACTGCAAAAATGCATCAAGTAGTAAAAGGAAAGTGTGTTTCCATGTATACAGAAACGGTGTTTCCCCACACATGAAAACATTCTTTCTATTTCACTCTATGAAGGTTTTCAGACGTTTCTGTTGCCGTTTCAGTTTCCGTACACAAGAAAACACAGCTATATGCATGCTGGCATCCCTTGAGAACAGTACGGAACGACATAGTATACGCCCATGGGAGTGGCGTTACTCCTAGGGATAGCAGATGTATAAAATTCTTCAGCAGGCAAATCGCAATGGTCTTAATATATTGCATCAGCTGTATCAGCTTGAGAGTTTGACATATATCTTGCACGAAGGCCATTTCGTCATGGTGCTCACCTTTTTGCCTAAGTCATTTTTTGCACTTCTGAGAAAATCGCAAAAAAAACAACAACCCAACTTATTTATTTGTTCTTTTGCAATGCAGTCAGACTTAGGCCAGAATGACTCTAGGTAAAAGTGGACTTCGTCCACGTTGGCTGAAACAACACCAGAGCCAAAATGGCCTACGTCTATGAATGAGAGGCCATTACAGAAAGTTTTATTTTCAGGATAATGGCTTGGCACTTTTAAATGATTTTTACATTAATAGACGCGCCATGGATAGGGCAATGACGTAACAGGTACATTCTGTTTTGACTTAGGCCAAAGGTCAGCACGATGACGATTTAATGAAATGTGAAGTTAAAAGCTTTAGACAAATAATTTACATTATAAATAGTGTCATTTTATAAAAGATTGGACTCATCCAACGCCAGCTGTTTATAAGCATAAAGAACACCTTTTTCAAAATGCAATCCCTTACAAAATTTAACTGATTCACTCCCATAAGCCACTCTCAGCGGTTCATAAGAAAAACACCCCCAAAAACCTTAGTTCAAATGGTACAAGACAATAACACACACACAAAATGTTTGTTTTTGAATTTCCAATATTATGGCATTTACATTACAATGTTTTCTCACAGCGTTAGTACTGACCCTTGACATTTAGAATGGGCATTATGAGAACTGTGGTCATCATAAGAAACAGTAGGAGTGAGTCACTATTAAAGCATTGCAGGCCTGTAAATATCACATTAGGCGTCCTTGGGTATAAGTGTTGTAACTACACAGTGGAGGAAACTGCGCAGTTAGGTTCAATAGGAATAGCTTCATGTTTTCCCAATTGTGGTTGATCTTTATTTGGGCTAATTATTAAAGGGATGAGAGAGAGAGAGAGAGAGAGAGAGAGAGAGAGAGAGAGAGGGAGAGAGAGTGAGAGAGAGTGGGGCGGAGGGAGGCAGAGAGAGGGGACAGAAAAGAGAAAGAGAAAGAAAGGAAAGAAAGAGAGAAAATGAAAAGCAGAGAGAGAGGTAGAAATCGACGAATAGATAGATAGATAGAAAGAAAGAAAGAAAGACAGATAGATAGATAGATAGATAGATAGATAGATAGATAGATAGATAGATAGATAGATAGATAGATAGATAGACAGGCAGACAGACAGACAGACAGACAGACACATAGATAGATAGATAGATAGATAGATAGATAGATAGATAGATAGATAGATAGATAGATTGCGAGAGTAAGAGAGAGAGAGAGAGAGAGAGAGAGAGAGAGAGAGAAAGAGGGGAGGGGGAGAACCAAAAGATGAGGAAGAGGAAGTAGAACGGGAGATGAAACAAAGTGTTTTTTTTGCAAAGTCATAACTCATAATATGACACCAAATCCTGGTGGCCGACATGGTTCAGCAAAGCGATCAGCCATGACACACTGACGAAAGCAATTTGGACTTAACTGAGAAGTTTATAAAAGTTCAAATTACCACACCCAACGTACGCCATCTCGCAGTTTGCACGGTTTTGTTGCACGTTCACGGTACAATCGAGTCAAACAACTTAAGATCCGGCTCAGTATGAAATCAATTAGCACTGTCCTAACCAGGGCCGGATTAAGGCATTCAGAGGCCCTAGTCAACTCAAAGATTTCGGTTCCCCCATATACTGTGTAGGTAATGCAAACACTGAAGCGTTCTGCATTGAATATACAAGTTGGCCCGCTGACTCGGGGGAATACATAGATGTGATTTTTAAAGTCCTGTTTCGATGTCCAGTGTAAATTGAAGCGCAGAACGAAATTTCCGGTCATGCTTTTTAATTCTACTCAAAGAAAATGCGTCTTTTTTTTTTTCCAGCCAAAATATCGGAACACTTTCTTCTGTTCGACTCAGCTCTGGCTCAAATTCAATAAAAGCATTGAAAATTTAGCGAACTTCAATCAAGACCTTTTAAATATGCCCAATTACACATTTCCGTCTTTCTATGAGTAATATGATATTCTGTAGAATTTAAGACACAGCGGTTAAAAAGCCTATATTGATAGCATTGGAGGCTTTACTTCCTTTATAATATGATACGGCCGCATTAGACACAAGGCAATTTGTTGATAGATTTAAATGTTAAAAAAAGAGAGCTTTATACGTCGGCAAATAATTTAATTTTTTCATTTATTGTAGGGGCCCCTTTCTATTGACCCGGGTTCAGCTGCACCAGTTGCAGTTTTGTACTATATATTACCATCATCATTGACACTACCACCATCATAAACATCATCATCGTAATATCCTTACACTGACATCATTGCTAATACCATCGCTATGTCCACTACATCCACATATTACCCTCACCATCTCAGATATCACCACCACCGTCAAGACTATTATCATTATCATCACCTGCACCACATCATTATCATCATCACCCCCACCACCACCAACCATCACTGTCATCACCATCACCATCGAGCCTGTCATCACCATCACCAGAATCAACACAGTCATCATCGCCACTACCACCACACCACCATCACCAATCATCACCGCCATCACGATTATCATCATCATCATCATCATCACCAACACATAATCGCTGTCACCATCACCATCACCTTTCACACAATCACAAGCAACACCAGATCATCACCACCAAATCACCAACCACCACCACCACCACCATTACTACATCACCATCATCACTACCATGTCACCACTAGCACCATTACCATCCCTACCACATCACCACGACCACACCCCGTACAAAGATATTTTATCAACAACTCAAAGAGAGATGATTGTGGTCTTAACATCCGTTACAACACCCACAGATTGGTTATCACAACATAATGTCTCCATAGCCCTCAATTACCTCCTTTCGTCAACACATACACATACAAAAAGAGAGAGAGAGAGAGAGAGAGAGAGAGATAAAGAGAGAGAGGCAGAGAGAGAGACAGAGAAAGAGGGAGGGAGAGAGGGAGAGAGAGAGGCAGAGAGAGAGAGGCAGAGAGAGAGACAGAGAGAGAGAGAGGGAGAGAGAGAAAGAGACAAAGAGAAAGAGAGCAAGAGAGGGAGAGAGATAAAGAAAGAGAGGTAGAGAGAGACAGAGAGAGAGGGAGAAAGAGTCAAAGAGAGAGAGAGAGAGAGAGAGAGGGAATAGATATCCGTTCATTACTAGCTTAATAATTAAAAAAAAAAAATCCTGGTCGGCCTGACCTAGTACCCACAAGTAGCGTGAACATAATACACGAATATCATAACCCACGCACTCCGCCCCCCCCCCTCCTTAAATCAAATTAAAACCACACATATTAGATAAGCGTGGACTGTTTTCTTCCCCGCCCGTTTGATTAGCAAAGACACAAAAAAAGAAAGGCAACCAACTGATGTCATCAACCAGAGTCCTGTTTTGTATGTATGTGTGTGTGTGTGTGTGTATGTGTGTATGTCTGTGTGTATGTCTGTGTGTCTGTGTGTATGCGCACGCGCCCGTGTGTGTAAATGCGTGAACTTTGTGGACTTTCCCACAGCACATCTTTAAACCTGTACTGACTAAGAAATTTTTGTTTTTTTTAAAAATTGTCTATGTCATTGGTGACTTTCTGCACGCCATTTTCCTTAATCTGAATTCTTTACAATGATATCATCGCCTACCATAACAGGATATCGTATGTTGTGTTTTTCCTTTTTTTTGTTTGTTTTGTTTTGAAAATATTATCTACGCCTCATGCCCCGTAGGTATTTATCACACCTTTGTTAATTTACCTTACTGCGCCCTTTCAACGCGGTGACAGCTGCACGTAGGTTACAGCAATATGGGTGACTTTATCGTACCAGCGAACAGCTGACAACAAAAACATTACGTTACATCAGGCATTCCGCTGAAGTCAAGGCCAGTGGGCTATGACCCTTACGTCAGTATCAATACCATAGCAGCAGCAACAACAACCAGACCAATTAACAAATGCAGCAAATCTTAAACTCCGATTTCACCCGACAAGAAAATGCGTAGAAATGATACCGGACACCTATCTATTGACACCTTGTTTATGCTGTTTATAAATTACTGGAACTGAATACATTACTCCACGCTTTCAAGGTTCTTTTCAATATTTCTCATAACAGTCTTACCTGCCGGTGAATACGATCAGTGAACCTGATTCAAGGTTTACAACACATTAACTGTATTACATTCAAGGTCCACACGGCCCCCCCTCCCTCCCCCTCCTTCCGCACGCCGTTAGGATTCACTCCAAGTTTCAAACGCAATAACCCTCGCTTCACACTCCTTCTCCCCGCACCAGGTGTTGTTCCAATGAAGCTATCCTCATTTCAAAATCTATTTCTGAGGGTTTGAGATAATTCTATCAGCTGATGCACTCTGTCCATCCTTCTTTCTCTGTATCCAACCAGGCCCCCTCCTCTCAGTGCCGGATTAAGGCCTTGGGCTTTAAGGGCTTTAGCCCAGGGGCCTCCAACAGCTGAGAGCCTCCAGAGATGAATGAAATTAAAATAATTTATATCAAAACTTTACTTTAATTTTGACTTTTAATTCGAGGTCCTTTTAAAAACAGATCGCATTATTTTTATGAAAATGTCGGTAGGTATTATTATGATGATTTATATAACATTTATGTTGTAGAAGTTGAATAAACTGATTTCAAGAATCCGAAATACGCGCCTTTATCAACTACTACTGGGGATCTCACAGTATTTGTCGCACAGGGTCTACAAAATCGTAATGCGGACATGCCTCATCTTCTGAACACACGGAGCTTGCACAATAATATTTCTGTCAGTACAAGACAAATATTATGACAGCAAATTCATTTCTTGTATCTAATTTAGTAATTTTCAATGAAAATAAGATTCTTTGATTCATCAAGCAAAAAAAAAAAAAAGACTAATTAGCAGCAATTAAGGAACGATTGGAACTCGGCTTGAACTAAAAATAAAAAAAGCCCCGCTAAAATACAATTTTTTTTGTTGCTTTTTTAAATTTAAAAATCCACTTACGCTATTGTCAATAAAATTCTTGGTTTTTTTTCCGCACAATTACGCACGTTGAACAAAAAAAATATGTCACTGTGTACAAACTGTAATCGGGATGTTCTTAAAGCAGCTTGTTTCACGCAGGTGATGCATGACTTGAACTTTTTCATGGTCTGGATGAATTATTTCACGGTTACATCCGCATGTAGAGATATTAAATGCGTACATTCTTAACTAAAAAACAAGCTTCAAAGAACTTTTCCTCACTCCGCATCCACCTCTCCTTCCCCCTTCTTCTTAAATCGAAACGCAGCCGGGGAAATTCTATGCAAATGAACATTAAGCCACCCACAGTGATCTCTCGACCTCTTCGCGGAGTGGGGCTGGGGATAGGGGTGGGGGGGGGTGGTGGGGGGGGACACCTTAACCCCGGCTCCCACCCCACGCCACACACGCACATACAAACACCCCCCCCCCCCTCTCTCCCAACTTGTTACCTTGAATTTTCATAATAAATAAATTTATATAATAAATTATGATCGGAACTGAAGAAATCAGGCTTAAAGTGAAATGAAATTCCTGAGAAAACCTCTCCAAAGGGAGGAAAAATTTTCTATGGAAATTGAAATTTGCTACAGTATGAAAGATGAACCATTTTTCTGCATTTAGTTAAAATAGTTTGCTTGAAATCGTCACGAAAGTATAATTATTTTGATTTTTTAAAAGAAGTATAAAAATTTCACTCTTACCTTGGTTTTGTCAAATCCACGTACAAGTGCTGGTAATCCAAACCTTTATCTATTAATTTTA
>OZ007571.1:52999214-53014214 GCA_963931925.1 Onchidella celtica
ATTTAAGACGCAGCAGTATGGGTTGTAAACAATGCTACATTAGAATCGATAAGTGAATACTCTGAATTTCAATATAGTGACAGAACCTTGGCCTATTAGTCACAGCGAATGTCGTGCGAGTGTTTAGCTGTTTCTCTTAGGAGGTTCCACTGCCATTGGCATTTACATCCCATTTTTCTTGTTCTTGCTTTTGCGTGTTTTTGTGGTAGGGATTCGTTTTCTTTTTTTTAAAAGAATTTTGTCGTGGCAACAGCCTAGTTCGGCCTGCTCTTTTCGACTTTCAACTACCAAGGTATCTTTAACGTGCGTAAGGTGCCCACCGGCCCTCCGAGTTTTTCGTCCGAGAAGACTAGATGCTCGACCCTACCTACCACAGGATCAGGGTCAGGAATTTTTTCCCCGATCGAACCCGGTACCTTCGGCACGAGAGGCGAGCACCTTGCCTCTAGACAAACGTGTCCCCCAGAATGCCGAACGAAGCAGACTTTTCTTTTTTTAAAAAACTGAATCCTGGGACTATTTTTCCAGCTGAATCTGCAGCATGTTTATTTTTTTCTCATCCGAAGAAACAAAGCAAACCAAAACGACATAAAAGTACTTGGAGACTATAAACAGTTTTCTCCGGAGTTGGATCACAGGGATCTGGAAGAAAACAGTGTGGGAAATTGCGTGAAAAGGAGCAACTTGAAGACAAGGGAGTTATTTTGCTGACAGAGATTGTTATAAAAGTGGCCACAGCACGATATCATGGGGAAATATCTATACAAAAAAAATATAAGAAAACCTCTCTGTTCCCTATGGACTCAAAAACTACTGGACGTATTGAACTGAAATTTGGCACACACAATTGTACGATACTGACCAGTGTTCCTATGTACATAGGCATAAAAAAGCTTATGGGATTCGTGAGTTATTCCAATAATGCGATAAGAATGGAACAGTAAATTTGCGAGAGCGTTTGATCCGAATTGTACGTTCGTTAACCTATGACCTCTTTCTTTGTTAATCGCTTTTCCACTTCCGGCCCCGGAATTCGATTCATAATCACAGTAGTGTCTGTGAGAGCTAGATCTAGCATGCACTGATGCAGCATGCCCCCTAAAAAACGTACTATCGGTAGGCATACAAGTCTCAAATCGCTGTAGTTTTTTTTATTGGAAATTTATTGTTTCGCCATCATTCAGATCTATTTGAGTCATGGTTCGCCATTTTAAGGTTTCGTTATCATTACCTGCGATGTGTTCACTATCAAACACACTAACCCGTGCGCAAATCATGCAGTTGTACGGGATGCGCAGGGTGTCAACTCACAAAGGCAGAGCAGTAAGACTTATTTAAAAACAAACAAACAAAAATAAAATAAACAAATAGGAACAGGCCAGATGAAGCAGGTCCATAATAACCACCCAGAACTGAAACCAATATTCAAACCGATTTATCCCCGGCAGGGCCGGGGACCTCAGCTAGTTATTTAAAAAAACAACAAACAACAGAAATTCTGTGGGGGGCAGAAAAGCTAGAAGCAAAATAAAAATATGGAAAAAAAGTTGTATGTAGCAAAATCTCCCGTTAAAAATAATACAGAAACAACGCAATAAAACGCTCTAAGCCTGATCCGTCATTCCTTCACCTTTGCATTGTTTTTTCTCTTTTTCTTTTTCCTGCCATGGTTTGACTTTACAATCTCTCCGGCCTTTCATTTTGCACATAAGGACATTTCAGTTTGTCTTCTACTTGATATATTTTTTTCCTTTGCAAGAAACGAGGGTACAATAATTATACCACCGCCAGAAATACGAACATAATCATACGTCTCAAATCCCTGGACCGTATCGTGGAGTTAAAGCTTCGATAGCCGGGGTGTAGTAAGTCACGAGGAGTGGGGAATACCAAGGTAGGCCTAGATCTGATCAGCCGACGTTCTGAAACCTATTTGCACCAGTTCCCCCATAAAAAAACTGGTCATTTTTATCTATTTATTTATTCATACATTTGTTTATTCATTCATTTATTCCTCACAGTATTTGAGCGGCATTTAATTATGCTTATTTGTTTGTGTACCCGTGTTCATGACAATGTATTCATCGTTAGATATTCCTTTGATGATGTCCTCAACGGTCAAGCATCGCTGATCGTGCACTGAATGGATTTGAACCTAGGCAGTCAGAGTAAAGGCATGCCAGCCGCTCTTGACCTACTTTTGCGTGGAGTCCGGACTCCTAGTTCGTCTCTCCCACGTCTCGCCTCAGTCGAATTAGCTATGGCAATGATCGAATATGGATCGATATTTGTGTATCGAACACGCTATCAGATCCAAATGTGTTTCAGAATATATGATGTTGCTATCAGAAAAATGCTCAAAAAAGTTTTTTTATTGCTTTTAATTAAGTAAACAACAAAATTTAAATAGGCTGTGGAATTGTATCAAGAATTTTATTTCATGGGGCAGTTGAATTAGTTGTATTCGTTTGAGATGCGATATAGACACTTTTATGTATCGATCATCACGTATCGAAGACGTCCACATACAACTTACAAACAAAAATGGCGGCCCCCTGTGTGCATGTCCTTCTCGTTTCAACAATGATTTCATCGTCATTTTCTGGATTTACCTGATCAACATTGATTTCTTTTACTTATTTACTGAATACTTAATTTTAGTGCTGTTCATGATAGCTTGCTATCTAGATCTAGTGCTTTCTACGCTTGATCTGTGCCTAGATTCCATATTAGAAATCTAAATCTAGTCACATCACTTGTAGATCTAGATCTAAGTCGATTGTTTTCATTTTCACACTGGAGGAAATTTGGAAGTAGATCTTATGTGATGCTTATAGATCTAGTTATAATCAAATAGATCTAAAATATAGATCTATATAGATCTAGTGTTAGTTACCAGCGTTCAGAGTGTTTCAAAAATTTAGATGTAGATCTAGACCTAGTAAGTTAGAAAAGTAGTTTTTTTTAGAATTCTAGATCTAGATCTAATTCTAGTAAGTAGATTGCAACAATGGACAGGATAAGAGGAAAATTGCCAAGTTGTGCTCTGCAAGTAACAAATGTTAAGGCAGTCAGTTCCAGAAAATTGGCACCACCAGCCCAAATCAAGGTAGGATTACATATTTGTGACTCATTCGTCAATGTAGATCTTACTACTAGGTGTTTGTAGTCTCTCATGTGTTTGTTTTTAATTTTGTGCATTTAAAAAAAAAATTATTTTATCACTTTACTTCTGCTACCAATGCTGCCATTACAGACATCATTACACTACCACCAGCATCTTGCATCACATTATAACATTACTACTTGATACTCATATTATTGTCTCCTCCCCCCCCCCCTCCCTCCCCCACCACATACCGGTACTACTACTACTACTACTGTTATACTATTAATACTATTACTACTACTACTACTACTACTACTTATACTAACTACTACTACTACTACTACTACTACTTATACTAACTACTATTACTACTACTACAACTTCTACTACATGTATCTTTCTATGTACCAATGACACACTGATTAATTGGTGGACAGTGAGGAGGGGGAGAGTAAGAAGGGAGAGAGAGATAGAGAGAGAGGATGATTGGGGAGAGAGAGAGAGAGGATGATTGGGGAGAGAGAGAGAGAGAGATAGAGGATGATTGGGGAGAGAGAGAGAGAAAGATAGAGGATGATTGGGGAGAGAGAGAGAGATAGAGGATGATTGGGGAGAGAGAGAGAGAGAGAGAGAGAGGGTGATTGGGGAGAGAGAGAGAGAGAGAGGATGATTGGGGAGAGAGAGAGAGAGAGAGGATGATTGGGGAGAGAGAGAGAGAGAGAGGATGATTGGGGAGAGAGAGAGAGAGAGAGAGGATGATTGGGGAGAGAGAGAGAGAGAGAGAGAGGATGATTGGGGAGAGAGAGAGAGAGAGAGAGATAGAGGATGATTGGGGAGAGAGAGAGAGAGAGAGAGATAGAGGATGATTGGGGAGAGAGAGAGAGAGATAGAGGATGGTTAGAGAGAGAGAGAGAGAGAGAGAGGGTGGAGTAAAAGAAGAGAGAGAGAGACTGCCCGACAATCTCCGTAGCCAACACGGCTTGGTAGTAGATCTAGGCCTAGCCCTGCATGAGCCCAGCAGACAGCGCAATAGGTAGCCAGTCCGCGCCGGACTCCACGCAAATGTAGGTCACGGGCTGTTATCAGGCCTGTACTATGGTAGGCCTCGATTTGAACCAAATCGCACTTTATATCTGAACCTCCCATCATTGATGGCGCATTCGGGCTGTTTTTCACATAAAAAAAACTAATGAAAAAAAAATAAAAAATGCGTGATATATACATTTATCATCCTTCGTACCACACGACTTTACAATATGTTATTAATCAAAAGGATTCAAATTTAAAGAAAGGCAAAGAACAGTAACAACTGGTATTTAATCCGTATACATGGTTAACACCCTGTTTATTATATTTGTCATTGTCAGCCTATATCCGTGATATTATGGAAATGTGGTAGGTTTGAAAAGAGAATCTTGTCAAGCTTATTAACACTGGTTTAAATACCAAAAAAAAGTGGTATCTAATTATCATCCCTCGCACGTCACATTTAAGACATTTTATATCACACAAAAAGATTTAACTACGAAGAAAACTAAAGGACAATGACTGTTAGTTTTTATTCCGCGAAATATGGAAAACGCCCGTTTTATTATGGTTGACATCGTCAGTCTATCTACGTGATATGGTATAGGCGGGCTTGAAAAGGCGGGCCCTTTGAAAATTATTAATGCTGGTTTCTTTATTACAAAACACAACATGCGCGATATTTAATCATTATTCTTCGAACCACACGACCTTCTATACACTTTGTGAAACAATAAGACTCAAATTCGAAGAAAAGCGAAGAACAATGATAATTGTTTTTTTTTTTTTTTTTTTTGATTCTGTATAAACTAGAAAACGCCCTTTATATTAGATTGTTCGTTGTCAAATGTTATGGAATGCATAGATCATAATGCAGGGTGTAGACCTAGTAGACGAAATGACTTTGACGGTGTTTCACTGTAGTTAGAACTACAACAGCAAGTACATGCGACCTTGGTTCTTATTAATTGTTCGATTTCTATTTTCCGAAAAACTAGAGATCTTTTAATATGTAGAGGCTGTATAACAAATGGACACTTTGACGCTTGTTTAAAATGCGCTGTGGCACTTATCAAGCTGTTTCACAGTTCTGATTTGTTCTAACTCTTTATCATAATGCTAAAGCCGCAAACGTTTAACGTTGGATTTCTCAGTTGCGCAAAAAGTGGATTTGGAACAAACGAGAACTAAGATCGCAAACAACAACAACAACAACAACAACAACAACAACAACAACAACAACAACAACAACAGCCCCTATATCACACAACCCAACAAACAAAAAGGCAAGTTTGAGAATGTAAACTAAAGTAGTAAAAACAAGATGGATGAGTAGTTGCTACTTACATAATCATCATCTGGAAAATAAATACATGGAACTTAAAGAAAAATGATTTTAAAAAAGTACTTTGAAATCAAATAAAAAAAAAAATTGATGCTCAACTGGAAGTTGAAATGTAACTGTGTTTTGGTTGTAATATAATTTCTACCTGTGGTAATAAAGTAACATTATGGTAAAGTAACATTAAATTAATAGTGAAGTAACTTTTGCCCCACCATGTAAAATGATAATAATTAACAATGGTAATTATCATTGTCCGAGTAATAGTTTGACCCAGTGCGACACCGTTTATCTTAGTCACTGTTTCATAATTGGATGCAGAAAAGTGGATAATTATGATTTATGTATAATGTGCCGAAGCGCATTTAGTTTAATCCACGCTCAGTTTGACATAGATTCTACACGGGTAATAACGTACGCCAGTAGTGGATACGATCCCGCGTACTGCGTAGGATCTCTGCTATGATGGTTCATATCTAACCAGGCAGAAAATGTGTCCCAGGGTAACTTGGTGCAGCGCGATTAGACCTGATTTGGAGCGTACGAAGTCCAGGAACTTCCCGCACTGTACTATCGTGTTTCCTTTCGCCTCTCGCTATTTTGGACATTCACGGCAACGTAGTGCTATTATAATGGTATCTTTTCCCGCACTGTTATATAACGCTTATCTGCAATGTCAATATTGTTGTCTATTGTTAAACATGACTTAGACGGTAGATCTTGGAATGCACAGTGGTGAAACATGTATGAGAAATGGCGGTACAACAGATTGTGTGGAGGCAAAAACATGTATCTATCTATCTATCTATCTATCTATCTATCTATCTATCTATCTATCTATCTATCTATCTATCTATCTATCTATCTATCTATCTATCTATCTATCTATCTATCTATCTATCTATCTATCTACCTATCTATCTATCTATCTATCTTTCTATCTACATTTCTATCGATCTATCTATCGATCTATCTTTCTATCTACATTTCTATCGATCTATCTATCGATCTATCTATCTTTCTATCTATCTTTCTATCTACCTCTCTCTCTCTCTCTCTCTCTCTATCTATCTATCTATCTATCTATCTATCTATCTATCTATCTATCTATCTATCTATCTATCTATCTATCTATCTATCTACTGCCTGCCTGTCTAACTGTTTGACTGTTTCCTTATCCAAACTGGCACACTTTTCTCTTTCTCAAAACTTGTTTTTACGTCTCTCTGTCTCTCTCCGACATAAATCTTATAATATTCAGTTCACCCTCCCACATTTCTGCCCTCAATCAACCCCCCTTCTGACACCCCCCCCCCTTACCCCATGGGTTCGGATTTTCACACTGTTCATCTCAGCGACCTCATTAATTTACCAGTAATGAATGAAGTAACTACATCTCCCCCACCCTCCCTTTCCGCCTTGTAAATTGCAACACCTTCCTCATGCCCACTGTGACCTCGGGTCAGTTACCTCATAGATATGAAGTAACCCTTAGTCATATGATCCGTCCATCCATCTAACAGTAGGATTTTATTTTGTATATATAGAGATTTTCTAGCTTTCGTTTTTTGGCCCAAACTGAAATGTTTTAATGTTATTTGCTGACTCCAGTAAACCTTCATAGATTTAAATATTCTGTGGATACGTGGCAATACATGGGTTATTTTCCTTAGTTTTGATGTGTTTTCCCATCCTGATGTTTTTCTCTCTCTCATTATTTTTATTCCTTTACCGTTCCGTCAACCATCCATCCATCCATCCACCTGTTCATTCACCCATCCGTCCATCCATCTTTCCATCCACCCATTAACCCATCCGTCCATCCATCCATCCATCCATCCATCCACCCATTCATCCACCCACCCACCCACCCACCCATCCATCCATCCATCCACCTGTCCAGCCATCTATCACAGTATCAGTCACGAGATTTTATTATCTCTCTCTCTCTCTCTTTCATTCTATTCTCAATTTCCTCTTACCAGCAGCCCCCACTCCCCCATACACACACCACCCCCCCCCCCATCTCCACCATCATCACCACCACCACCAACAACAACAGCTACTACAGTACAACCTGACACACGTCGACAACTAGAAATGAAACAGAATTCATTAAAAAAACAACTCATGTCTACCTATCAAATTCAAACAAGCAGACCTCTCATCAGTGAACCATATAGCACGTACGCAATTCAGACGTAATCAGGCTGACATACAGTAAAACCCATTGAACTCGAATTCAAGTACTCCTACCTCAATATCTTCTTCCGCATTACTTTCTCTCTATCCCTATTGTGGCCAGCTGCGTCAGAATACAGTTACAATACATTAAATTTTTCTCTGATGAAGTGTCAAGCTTACCGCATTCCTATCGATCCACCCCTGTAGTTTTTGTTGTTGTGAGTTGTTGTGTCCTGTGACAGTGTCGCTCTCTCCCCCCCCCCCCCCCCCCCCATGCCCATCTCTACACCCTTTCTCTGGCATCTTTTAGTCAAGTGGGCTCCGCCCAGTGTTCGTTTCTCTGAAGGTGCAGCGGCTGTATGGCTATCTATCTATCTATCTATCTATCTATCTATCTATCTATCTATCTATCTATCTATCTATCTATCTATCTATCTATCTATCTATCTATCTATCTATCTATCTATCTATCTATCTACCTACCTAACTACCCACCTACATACCTACCTACCTATCTACCTACCTACCCAGCTACCTACCTATTTATCTATCTCTCTATCTACATCTCCCTCTCACTCTCTCGATCCATCTATCTATCTATTTTTTTTTTCATCCCTCAAATAGATAGTCTCTGCCTCTTTTCTCACCATTCACCCTCACCTCATTTTCACTTACATCATTTTTCATCCTCCTACACATCCACACTCTATTGTCCTACTCACCTCCGTTTCCCATCCTACACCTATTATGCCTCACCCCCCCCCCCCCCCCGCTGTCTGCCCCACAACACAAAACACCCCGAGGCTGATTACGCAAACAGAATGAAGTAACTCCCGTGATCTGCGATCAGAAAATGGGCTAATGTTTGATACGCCTGCACTGAAACTGGTAGTGTGATCGGGCCTGGTTCACTGGTCAGCTAGTCAGTTGTCACCCGCCACTGCCTTCTGTCACTCCGGTTTAGCTAGCCGGTGGCCATGACTGGTCAGCCTTGTGGGTCACACGACACTGCGTGCTGGGGTAGGCAAGATCAAGGCCAGGCACTGACCACAGAGGTGGACACTAAGGGGAATTTATAACGGAGGTTGGTTACATCCACCTAGCCTCATTCCAAGACAACAAATGCACGCTTTCTAGTTCTGTTTTAACAATACTAACATGTACAATCCAACCTGAGGAAAGAAATAATGAAAGAGAGAAGGACAGAAAGACAGGAACATGGGGGGAAAGAAAGAAAGAAAGAAAACACAGAAAGAGGGAACAAACAAAAAAAAAAAAAAAGCAAATGCAACAAACAATAAACAAAGTAAATCAACAAACAAAGACATGAAATAAACATACTAAAAATCAACTAAAAAGCAAAGGCGTCCAGTTCTAAGGTTTGCAAACATTTCAGCTTTGGTCTATGAGATTGTGACAACCCCTTTTATAACTTCTCTGCTCCGTGGACGCACGGCGTAGGCCCTAAAGTCCGTAGTGCCAATGTGCTTGTACACTGTAAGTCTTGCTAGAACCATGTTTTCTGTCGTCGATAGCTTGATCAGATAATATTTTTGAATGAAGAAAGTTCAACCAAGAAATAACAACAACATATAAGAACAACAGTAACAACAACAGAGAGAGAGAGAGAGAGAGGGGGAGAGAGAGAGAGAGAGAGAGAGAGAGGGGGGGGGGGGAGGGAGAGAGAGAGAGAGAGAAAGAGAGAGAAAGAGAAGGAGAGAGATAGAGATAGATAGATAGATAGATAGATAGATAGATAGATAGACAGATAGAGAGAGAGAGAGAGAGAGAGAGAGAGAGAGAGGTTACTATTTCAATGTGAAGAATTCTGGCTCTCCTTTGTGGAGACAGCGCTATAATATAAATATAGGCCATTATCATTAATATCATTGACAATAACAACAAAAGCAACATCAGCAACAATAATTATGAGATGATAATAATAATAACAATAATAACAATAATAACAATAATAACTGTGCATTCCTGTCCATGTACCCGAACTTAATCTAGCGCTATGAAGGTTGGCACACATGGTTTGACGCAAGTCCAGCAACCGAAGTGACTGCAATGGTAAGCGTGCAAGATCAACGACTTATTGAGATTTCTCCGCCTCACCAGGTAATCATGCTGTGTGTCCATTGTATTACGATAATCCTCGAAGTCACCGGATTTCACTGAAGTGGCTTAACGAACTTGGTCAGTGAATATTGTTTTGGACGTCATGGACAAACTGCGAATGAACTCGACCACTGGACCACATGATTGTAGGACGTGAGGGAGAGCGAGTGTGTGCTTGCAAGTGTGATCTATCTATCTATCTATCTATCTATCTATCTATCTATCTATCTATCTATCTATCTATCTATCTATCTATCTATCTATCTATCTATCTATCTATCTATCTATCTATCTATCTATCTATCTATCTATCTATCTATCTATCTTGATTAGATCTTGATTCCACTGAAAGATTATAAAGCCCTCGACACGCTCAGCAGGTTATCTCAGTTTCTAACAAGAATGGTCTTACACCACTCTTTTTTTCATGACTAACAATTAAATTGTTTTAACCAGTTCTCCTTAACATTATTCTTCACGTCCAAGTGGGTCGACCTTCAAGGAGATTCCGCCGCCCACACTTCTCCGTATTCCACTTGAGTCCAACCCCAGTCCCCACTCATCTTCGACAGGGATGAATCACTTTCAGTGTCGGCTCAATTCGATACGGTGTGACTGACGCCAAAATGTTTGCACTTGCACACGGACGAACGCAGTCACCGTCTCAAACACCAAATTATGATGGAAAGTTAAAGAGCAAGGCTCCTCAAACTCTGTATCCGCGACCCTTTTGGTTATCAGATTCAGTATAGAAATCCATTTTCTGATTAAAATAACTGGAGATCTTTTAGTATGTAGAAGAGGTATAACAAATGCACACTTTGTCACGTGTTTAAAATGCGTTGTGGCACTTATCAAGCTGTTTCACAGTCCTGATTTATGGTAACTCCTCAGCGCAATGACTAAAGCCGTAAACATTTAACGTGGAATTTCTCAGTTGTGGGAAAACGTGGAGTTGGAACAAACAAGAACTAATATCGCAAGATTCTGCTCGAATGTGGCACAATGTGGGGACAAGGTGGTCTAGAGGCAAGGTGCTCGCCTCTCATGCCAAGGGACACGGCCGGTGCAGGCATGTTGGAAGTTTGGGATTTTTCTCATATTTTCGTGTCCCTGGACCTATTGGGGGGTAGGATCGAGTACCTAGTCTTCTCGGATAAGGACGAAAAATTCGGAGGGCCCGTGTGCACCTTACGCACGTTAAAGATACCTTGGCAGTTGGAAATCGTAAAGAGCAGGCCGAACAGGCCGCTGCCCGGGCAAAATTAAATAAAATTCATCTCCACCATTCCCTCCCCTCCCTCCCCCATCCCCGCCCCCCTCCCCCCCCAAAAAAAAACCCCACCGACCGGCGCTGCACTGTGGCGACGACGTGCCTGCTCCAGTTACAACTTAGCTGCAATGGTACAAAGGCAAATTTCCCAAATGGGATTAAAGAGTTATACAAATAGAAATACAAATACAAATACAAATACAATCAAGAAGTCTAAAATGGCCCGAAAAGCACTCATGGACAGAAAACAATGCTAAACTGGGCTTCCTTTTAAAATTTAGTGTAGCCTCTGGCTAATTGGGAAAGCAATGAATTTTTCTGCAGTTATTAATAACAGTAATAATAACAGCAATAATAATACTAGTAATACTGATATTAATGATGTAAAGAATAACGAAGGAGGTGAAGATTCGGGGCCGTCTTACCATCATTGTGGACCCCCTGGGCGGGTTCTTTTGTAATGCCTGGGATTTACTTTCCCGTTTCAAAAACTGATGTAAGTGTGCATGCGTGGGGCCCACTACATTCCTGGGCAACTGCTCAGTGTGAAGAAGATGATGATGATAAAAAACAAACAAACAAACTAACAACAAGCAAAAACATCATCAACATCATCATCATCATCATCATCATCATCATCATCATCGACAACAACAACAACAACATCAACAACATATTATGTGTCAATAAAATCTTATACTCTTTCCAAGCTATCTGTGTTCTCAAAAGCTAGAATTTGTCAAAATTTTTATCAGTCAAACACCTACGTCCGCTACAGTGTACAGTTCAAGAATCACTGTAAAGGCGCACCGCCACCTGAGCTTCAACAAACATATCTCAGGTATTTCCGTAGACACCCGCAAAAATCGCTGACACTCGGAACAGCAGATACAGGGTTCGGGCAGTTGACTAGGTTTTATTCATCCTCGCTTTTGTCCAATGGACAAGTTCTCGGAGAGACAAATGTAGAGCAAACTAGATTCCAGTTTCTATCACCACACTGAATATATTTACATTGATGTCGCCAAGTCATTTTTGCTCTCTCATGATGAAATTTACACTACCTAACTAGGTCAAACTGAGCCACTTGCAGATCTTCACCCTCTTGAAAACGGCACGTTTTTAACTCTCAAATACCCCGCGTTTACCATGTCACCTGGGTGCACTTGGGTACCAGTGCTCTACTTTTGGATCACTTTCTAATTTATCAGCAAAACTTTTTTTTTTTTGCCTTGATAAAGACTTCTATTTTTATATTTATCTATTTCAGTTCAGTTCTGAATGTTTCAGTAGATTTTGATTTGACAATCTGTGCGGGTACTAAAGGGTCGAGGCTTGATTGATTGGAAGTAGCCGGACAAATGAACATTTTCTAGGAAATAGAAGAAGAATAATAGTAATAATAATAATAATAACAACAATAATACTGAAGATTGTTTATATAATGCCCAATTTAAAAAAAATGCTCTAGGGGCTTTACAGAAAGCCTACTTCTCCCCATCTGCAACTCATCCCTTTCTCTCTCTCTCTCTCTTCACCATCTTTCTCTCGCGCACAATCTGTTACACACACTCTTATGCTATACGTACATTATACACGCACACATAACATGGTCGGGCACATAGAGATCAATAAGGCACAAATTAAACAATAAAACAGCAAAGGTAAAATGAACTGAGAAAATAAATGGATTGGGAATGAGACTTTAGTACTCAAAGTGCTTTTAGAAGAGGTGGATCTTTCGACCAGTTTTGAATTTTGATCCAGTAGATGCCTCTCAAGTGAGAAATGTTATTTCTGTCTGTAAAAATATCAACTGACTCCTGGGGCGTAACTGTTAACTTTTCTCGCCTGCACATGGGGCGTTTATTCGAAGAAAAGCAAAGTTTGTCAACTTGTCTGAGGCGTGACATTGCCATTGTCAAAGCCCCAGGACATAATAAATTGCAAAGGTATATCACACTGGCTTATGTCACCCAGTGGGACCACGCCTCTGTCCTTTTGACGATGACGTATTTTGATCCTCACGGACTAGCTGCTGGTCCACACCTATGCTATTTCTCATCTATCCAGGGTAAATCTCTATACGATATCCCACTTCACTTTTCTTAAATATATGAAATGAAACTCAAACAAGGACCAGAGTCTATGTTTACATACCGTGGCATTTTTGTGCTTGGGTTATCAAGGCAAGCTTTGTGTGACAACACATTCAGGAACACCTGGTGGAAATGGAGATGTGCGTAGCGAAATGGTGAAAACCCACCGGGGTTTTTCCAGGCATGCTCTTGAGATCATTACATTTCTGGTCTATTTAATTTGGACACCTCTCATGATTCAGAGATTGCCTTGTCGAACAACAAACCAGTGGGACTTGTTAGGACAACAAATTCAATGGCGAAAATCGTCACGTATTTTTTGGTATTGTTGTGTTTGCATTTTTTGCCTTTTCAAGAAAATGAGGATTGAACGTTTGAAGAGTTGTGTAAAGTCAGGGTTTTGTTGTGCGCCCCATAATCGAAACTTGCATTAAAATGGCCTCGAAAAATACGCCCATATGACACTTGAATATACATACACAATTAGGAGGGAGAGAACCACTTTCATGACAAAACCTCATAATCGGCAAAATGTCGCAAACAGCAATATTGCAAATAGCCCTCGATGCTGTCTTTCAAATGTCACGGTGATTATAACGTTGTTATACCCAATGGCAACTCAGCAGCAGCAATAACAATAAAAATAACAACATCAACATAATATTATAATTCGCGATATAACAATAGCAAGGCTCTATGTGGCATAATATGTCAAAGGCAGATAAAGCCTTATTATCCTGCGTCACGAATTGTATTGTTACAGATTTGACTAGCAATTATTTCCTTCAGAAACCGACTTGGACACAACATTACACTATTCACGGTCCAACGTAACTTTTCGCGATTTGGACCACAATGTGGTCGGTAATAAAATAACGAATAAACTACTATGGCACCTTGCGTATCAAGAAAATTACTTTACTCTGCCAATTTCCTGATTTGTTGACATTGTATTATTATTATTCTCGTCCGCCGCTGGCTTACCCAGCTCTAATGGGTTTATTACTTTCTCAGACTCCTTGTATGCGTTCAGTGATACGGCTCGGTGCTCATTGTTGCAAGAATAATATTTTGGGACTTAATTATAGCGAAACAAATAATATAATCTCTTTCGTTACTCTCAAGTATTCACGTATTCGGGTTTCAATAGGAAATTCACTGCATTTTTTTTTTTGTTCCTGAAAGACTCGCAACATCATTCTATCCATCAAACTAGCTGAAATTGAAGGGATGTGAAACTGTATTATAAAAAATGTAGACAAAACTCTGGGCTGGAAATCAACTAGAAAAATAGTTTCAAGTTTAGGTTTATTGTAG
This sequence comes from Onchidella celtica, assembly GCA_963931925.1. NCBI lineage: Eukaryota > Metazoa > Mollusca > Gastropoda > Systellommatophora > Onchidiidae > Onchidella > Onchidella celtica. Next base: position 53,013,686 of record OZ007571.1, read on the forward strand.
GTCTGATGGCCAATACAAAATATAATAAATTATAATTTAAGGATGAAATTAAAGAACCAACGCCAATTTTCGGTCGTTAATTGGGCTGAAACAATTCGAAAACTCGAAACACGAAACAATATTTGAAAGATTTAAAACAAAAAAATGGTGGAAGAATTGTCAGAAAATACTTAATCTTTGCGTGCGTCTCTCTCCGAATAGTTATGCGGTGATAATTTTGTATTATTTCATATACACTTCTACGAGCGGTCTTTTCAGATTTAAGCTAGACTTGACCAACTCAGTAAACTGGTAAGGGGGGACGCTCTCTGTGTGACATAATCGGCTACATTTGGTCACCCACGATCCAAACTGTGGCGCATGTTGAAGTACTTAGTTGTTACATTGTGACACGTGAAATTATCCAGGGCTATCGCTAACTCAAACACACACGGATAAGCATCTAGATCTCTGGGGGATCAAGACAAGCTGGTCTTGACCTATGACCGGATTTGGCGACTCTAAACATTTGCTGGGGCCGATCCTGAGC
>OZ007571.1:53026714-53038062 GCA_963931925.1 Onchidella celtica
AAACAGACGGGGAGACAGACGACAGCCATTGTTTCCCGTACATATGTGGAGTGTGAAAGCCAGGCAAGATGCAGGACTGCCACGAACCAACAACCAGCTAGAGAGTTGGCACAATGCGTTTCAGGGATCAACGGAAACTCATCATCCTTCCATCTTTCGATTCATCGAAGCCTTAAGACGGGAGGAAGCCCTTCAACGGGCAAACCGAACCCAGCTTCTACAAGGCAGAGACCTGACTCAGCGAATGAAAAGATACGTGACAATAAACACACGAATCACTGTTGTACAGCAAAATCGAGATCAGTATGATCTGCGGCAGTTCCTTCGAGCCCTTGCTCACAATTTAGAAATAAACGTGGCTTGATCACTTGATGATTCTAATTTTTATTGCAAGGCTTTTTGTTGTTTTAAAGTCCCTTTTGGTTTCAATCTTTTACTAGACTGATTTTTATTGCAAGGCTTGACGACTTTCTGTTATTTGACTTGACTAGCCTTTTTCTTTTTAAATCATGTGACTTCCATGGCTAGTCTAAATAAAATGTTGTTTTAAAGTCCCTTTTGGGCTCAATCGTTCACTTTCACTGGTTGGTGTGCGTGTACGTGGCCAGTTTTTTTGTTTGATTTAATAAAAGGATTTTGGCTAAATTGTTAGGTGAACGATAGGAAAAGTATAGTGATGTCGCTGTTGTGGCAGTCGCTGTTTTAAATGACTCGCTATCGTGTAGTCGCTCTATTGACAGTCGCTGTTTTAAATGAATCGCTATCGTGTGGTCGTTCTATTGACAGTCGCTGTTCTAACAGTCGCTATTTGGAACCCGAGCCGTTTTTCCAACTCCACTTTTTGCACAACTGAGAAATTCGGCGTAAAACGTTTTCGGCGTTAGTATTATGATAAGCAGTCAGAATAAATCGGAACTGTGAAACAGCTTGATAAGTACCACAACGCATTTTAAACAAATGTCAAAGTGTGTATTTGTTATAGCTCCTCTCCATACTAAAATATCGCCAGTTTTTCAGAAAATGGAGATAGAACAAACAAAGAACAAAGGTCCCGCATTATACCGGCTGTTTGAACCGTCGAGTAATGGAACAAGATCATGGGCCAGAAATAAAAACACACAAAGAAAGTTTCGCGTTTCGCTTCCCTACCATTCTTTGTGCAATTTTTCCACTTTATGGTGATCAAAAGACAGTATTTGCCACCCAGCGAGAAAGCTAGAGCATGATACATTTTTAACCTTTGCCGTGGGTCCTGGGTTTAATGGACCCAGGAGGAATTAAAAACATTTGTAATTATCTTATTTCTGGAATTTTTTTTCTTGAAATTCCAGGTATTCCCCAATGACATCACTGCACATCTTCTCACAGTATTAAAATTTTAAAATGCACTGCATGCCCACCAACTCACATGCGTTTTTACTTTTCTTACCCGTACGTCCTGTCGTCTCACAGACACCATACTCTTAAGAAAGATTTTATTGTAGGATTTTATTGTCATACCCTTAGTCATGCGTCCTGGGGTCTCAGATACACCACAATCCAAAGGAGGATTTTATTGTTATATCTCTACTCGTAGGTTCTGGGGGTCAGACAGACACCATGCCTTTACAGTAGGGTTTCCCAATAAATTGTTCTTTGTGAGTGTGGCCTCGATTAGACACGACGACGTACGCTATGCCTAATTTTTAGCGACGTACGGCCAAGGTTAAAAAGTGAACTTGAGCTAGTTTAGTTTTTACGCCCTTTCTCTGTAGCGCGAAAGTAACATGCTCGTTGGAGTTTATATAGGGAAACTTAAATTTGGGGACATTCTGTCTCCTGTGTTTTCCCACGGTCGATCAAGGAACCATCGCAGTAGATATGACCACTCCATTCCAAGTGCAGTATATTCACTGATAGAACATCCAGCGACATGTATGAATAAAATATAATTATTTCTCATTGATATTGAAACTAATGTATTTACCCAATTTCAATTCCTTTTAAAACGGCTTAATTTCAAAACAGTTTATCTATCTATCTATCTATCTATCTATCTATCTATCTATCTATCTATCTATCTATCTATCTATCTATCTATCTATCTATCTATCTATCTATCTATCTATCTATCTATCTATCTATATATCTATCTATCTATCTATCTATCTATCTATCTATCTATCTATCTATCTATCTATCTATCTATCTATCTATCTATTGATCTGTACATCTATCCATCCATCTATCTGTCTGTCTGTCTGTCTATCTATCTGTCTGTCTATCTATTTATCTATTGGTATAATTGTCAGCCTTGTGGGAAACTGACTGTACAGTGTACTTTTGAATAAAACATATTTCTCAGCTATTTTAAAAGCGTACTCATTCCACTCTAATAATTTTTAATAAAAACTTGAAAACTGAATAGCTGATAATTAGTACAAAGGCAAATCTTATGGGAAACTGACTGGGTTAAAAAAAAAGTGCGTTTCTGAAGAATGACCCATTATTCATTATCTTTGCGGCTGGATTACCATAATCGCCATTAATTACCAGCGTTCTCAGGAGCGTCACTGGCTGATGATCATTAATTTAATGAACGCTTTCGTTTCATCATCAATACAAAGGCAAACCCTTTGTGCCCCTTAGTTAAGCACCATATGGGTTTGTTAAAGGAAAAGCTGGGTACGTTTTTCCCACGGGTTCTAAACTGACCGATCATCAGTACGGAATTTTTATTGCTCCTTTTCACCCTTGTTATCAGTGTCATCATAACCGCAGAAATGAAAGTGTCCGTCAGAATGTTAATGATTTACCTTCATATCAATACTACTTTCATTACAGCTGTGTGTGGGTGGCAGCGCAGCTCGTGGGGAATTTTATTGGGGAAGAGACAAGACTTGAGTGTTTCTACGTTTGTGAGAAAGTGATTTCTTGCAGGTGTTCAAAGACTTTAGGTCCCGGTCCAAAAGCAAACATGTTGGACATTACCATCATTTCAATCAATTCTCGAAACCCTCACCATGTTCTTGCAGGTGTTCAAAGACTTTAGGTCCCGGTCCAAAAGCAAACATGTTGGACATTACCATCATTTCAATCAATTCTCGAGCCCTCACCATGTTCTTGCAGGTGTTCAAAGACTTTAGGTCCCGGTCCAAAAGCAAACATGTTGGACATTACCATCATTTCAATCAATTCTCGAAACCCTCACCATGTTCTTGCAGGTGTTCAAAGACTTTAGGTCCCGGTCCAAAAGCAAACATGTTGGACATTACCATCATTTCAATCAATTCTCGAGCCCTCACCATGTTCTTGCAGGTGTTCAAAGACTTTAGGTCCCGGTCCAAAAGCAAACATGTTGGACATTACCATCATTTCAATCAATTCTCGAGCCCTCACCATGTTCTTGCAGGTGTTCAAAGACTTTAGGTCCCGGTCCAAAAGCAAACATGTTGGACATTACCATCATTTCAATCAATTCTTGAAACCCTCACCATCTTCATTACCGCTTTCATGACATTTTTTTTTATTGCCATCATTTTAATGATAATTGTGCTCATCCATGATAATTACCACTGTCGTAAACTACTTCATCTCCATATTAAATTTTAACGTACAAGAATTCACGAGGTACTGAAAAAAATAGGCATCTTTTCGACGTTGATAAATATCAATGTCGTCGTCGTCATCATCATCATCACCATCACCACCACCACCACCACTATCATCATCAGTAGCACCATCATCATACCTCCACCACCACCACCACTATCATCATCAGTAGCATCATCATCATCACCACCATCACCAGCACCACTATCATCATCATCACCATCATCACTTTAATCACTACCACTATCATCATCATCATCATCACCACCACCATCACCACCACCACCATCATCACCATCATCATCATCGTCGTTATCATCATCATCACCATCATGACTTTAACACCTTCATCTTGACAACAGTCTCACATGTGATTAAAACTATTGAATGATGTTAAATTTAATTTCTACTAATTCACCTTTCACCTCGGCATTGTCCATCCATTGCAGGATGTAGCCCTTCGACAATGACTTCCATTCCTTTCTGTCTGATGTCTTTCTTATCCATGTTGTTCCCCTCTCTGTTTTCACTAACACTACCACTGAACTCTAGTTAACACATAATAACAACAACACCAACTAAAAGTCTATTAACACTGGAATTAGAGAGATGCAATTAGATGTAAATTGCCTAGTTGGTGCTCAGATGCACTTCTAATCACCTCGCATTTTCTCTCAATGATTTTCCTAGTGTTCTGTCTCCGCCTAGCTTCTGCCTACCTTTATTAACATTAGAATTACCACCATCTCATTTACCACTGTCAGAATCAACACCGCAAGCCACCACTACAACAATAACATTCGATCTAAACATTAGCAACTCTAGCAGTGCACTGAATTTTTGTCCAAAAAACGACACTTCGTTAATAAATAAATAAAAACAAAGACACCAGAAACAAAGGAACAAGACAAAACAGACAACCACAGTAATAAAATACACGCGCAAACCAGAATTTAAACAAGAAAATAATAAAACAGAAAGATTGAAACTGTAAAAAAAACCTGCAAACAATTAATGCTATAATTTTTTTTCAAAAACAAAATAAACGAAATTGGACAGAAATTTTGAAATTTGATACTGAAAAACAGAAGGTAAAAGTGATGAGAACGAAAAGGGTATGTCTGTCCAGGTTCCTGTTATGACGATAGGACTATCTAAAATTTAATTATTTTCTGGGCCTATTGGAAGCTAGGCAGCTCACAGGGGGGGATTTCTGAACATCACTGCTCTGTCATGAAGGATGGAACGAAGAATGAGCCTTTCTTTAATGTTAAGAAATTTTAAATTAACGAGATAAAATATTATTGGACAACAAAACAAGTGCGGAAATCGTTTGTGGTCACATCTTCGCAGGAAGGAGAGAGAGAGAGATGGAGAAAGAGAAAGAGAAAGAGCGGGAGAGAGTGAGGACAAAAAAAAAGGCAAGAGAGAGAGAGAAAGAAAAAGAGAGAAAGATTGAGGGAAAGGGAGTGAGAGAGGAGGGAGGGAAAAAGAGAGAGACAGAGACAGAGAGAGGGGAAAGAAAAAGAGATAATGAGATTGAGGGAGAGAGACAGAGAGAGAGAGAGAAAGAAAAAGAGAGAAAGAGACTGAGGGAGAGGGAGTGAGAGAGGAGAGAGAGAGAGAGAGAGAGAGAGAGAGAGAGAGAGAGCGAGAGAGAAAGAGAGGCGTGAGAAGAGGGAGAGAGGAAGAAAGAGAGAGGCTGATTTAGAATGGTAGATAATTTGAGCGATTCATGCACGGAGGTAGGAAAACAGCTCGACAGACAAATAGATAGATAGGCAGATAGACAGACAAACGGAGAGACAGACAGCAGACAGATTGATAGATAGATAGATCGATAGATAGATAGCGATAGATAGATAGATAGATAGATATAGAGAGACAGATATATAGATAGATAGATAGATAGATAGATAGATAGATAGATAGATAGATAGATAGATAGATAGATAGATAGAAGATAGATAGATAGATAGATAGATAGATAGATAGATAGATAGATAGATAGATAGATAGATAGATAGATAGACAGACAGACAGACAGACAGACAGACAGACAGACAGATAGATAGATAGATAGATAGATAGATAGATAGATAGATAGATAGATAGATAGATAGATAGATAGATAGATAGATAGATTAGATAGATAGATAGAGAGATAGAGAGATAGATAGATAGATAGATAGATAGATAGATAGATAGATAGATAGATAGATAGATAGATAGATAGATAGACCATACGCCATCCCCAAATCCTCTTCCACCAACAAAAAAAAATGGAATTAAACCGTAGGTCAGAACACGAAACAAAAACATAAGAAACCATAAAATCGAATTTTCTTTGACAGATCGGCCAGATAAACAGGTATGACGTCATGGCCGTCTTGCGTCTTTGCAAACTCAATCATAAACAAGGCTAATCAGGGAAAGACCACAAGACTGGAGCTATGAGGAAGCCGGACTAAACAAGGAGAGACAAGTGGCTTCAGGGGAGATCACTAGTGTTGATCTGATGGCAGGGGACAACTCTTGAAGTACAGGTCGCTGTACAGTGGTAATGGATCTATATACACTCACACGTGCAGTGTGTGGTGGTATACGGAGGACAAGGGAGATTTGAGAGACAAAAATAAGGGGAAAAAACAATCTCGTGCGTATTAACCGCATGATGTCATCGTATTATTGTTATGTGGTGAAGGAGGTGTGTTTGTGGCTTTGGGGAGAGAGAGAAAGACAGGGACAGGAGAGAGAGAGAGAGAGAGAAGGAGGGAGCGGGAAGGCGAAAAAGGGGAGGAGAGAGAGGGGGGATGGAAATCAGAGGAAAGGGAGGCAGGAGGAGGAGAGAGAGAGAGAGAGAGGAGAGAGAGAGAGAGAGAGAGAGAGGGACAGAGACAAAGAGAAAGAGAGGAGGAGTAGATAGAGAGCTGGAGGGAAGGAGAGAGAGAGAGAGAGAGAGAGAGAGAGAGAGAGAGAGGGAGAAAAACAAAGTGAGAGAAAGAGATGAGAGAGAGAAAGAGAGAGATAAAGAAAGAAAGGGATAGATAGATAGATAGACAGACATGTGGACAGGCAGACAGACAGACAGACAGACACAGATAAGAGGAATTCTGTTCGTTTAGCAAGCACATTAAACCAGCCACATCTATAAAGAATTGCCTATTGTAGCCTGAACACGGCCACGTATCTGCATTTTGATCTTTTTACAAGTGCTTAAGTCAGAACTGTCATTGTGTGATAACCCTTCCAAAATATCAGAAAACAGTTTTAGGAACATCAAATTTACCCAAATCAACAGGTGCGGATGTTTCTTGGTCAGTTTTCCCAGCTGCACGACTCACAGGGAATTGATTTTCAGTATTGTTGGTCTAGATCTACAAGGAAGCCAAACTCTTGTAAAAGCTTTGCATTTGGAAGGTTTACTCAAACCTTCTGTAGCGTATTTGATGTGTTCAGGTCTTTATACATGTATTACGAGGTTTCGCTGCCCTTGGCATTTACACCTCACTTTTTCTTGTTTTATTTTTCTTGCTGCGGTAGGGATTAGTATTTTAGAATTTTGCACGGGCAGCGGCCTGTTCCACCTGCTCTTTTCGATTTCCAGCTGGCAAGGTATCTTTACTGTGCGCAACGTGCACACGGGCCCTCCGAAATTTTTCGTCCTTATCCGAGAAGACTAGGTGCTCGGTCCTACCTACCATAGGATCAGGGACAGGAAAATATGAGAAAAATGCCCAACTTCCAACATGACTGCGCCGACCGGGATTCGAACCCTGTACCTTCGGCATGAGAGGCGGACACTTTGCCTCTAGGCCACCGTGTCACCTCGTGTGTATCTAATATGACGCTGTAAAAGTAAGTTGCAATGTATTAGGACAGAAGATATACAGAAACATGTTTTCTCTTTCCATCTCTACCATCAGAGAAAACACAAAGGCTGTTTATAATGATTTACAGAGAAACATATAAAACTGATGAACGAATGAATGTATGAATGAATAAACGAATAATGAAGTAATAAATAAACAAATAGATAATAAATTATATACTTAGATAAAAAGAGAAATAAGTAAATGAATAACAGATAAATAAATAAATGAATGAAACATAAATAAATAGATGAATATTAGATAGATACATAAATAAACAAATAAAAAATAAATACAAATACATTACACACAATAAAACCTGTGTCCCCAGTAGCACAACAGTACGCACAGTATTACAAACTATATTTTTCAGTACGTGAACTCATACTGTCCCCTATTAAAACACAACATCAAACAAACACAAGGAAAAAAACAACAACAGACGATTAAATTTCATCAGTCTGTTTACACGCTGTCTTTCATTGTCTTTGTTTCAAACGCTGCACTGAATGGCAACCGTGGATAGGAAAAAGAACAGGAGGAGGACGAGGAAGAAGATGGCGGGATGATATTAAAAAGAGAGGGAGGGAACAACATGGATGAGGGAGACATCAGACAGAAAGGAAAGGAATGGAAGTCATTGTCGGAGGGGGCTACATCCTGCAGTGGATGGACAATGCCTAGATGAAAGGTGAAAGCTGCGGTTTTATGAAAAAGATAGTAAATGCAAAAAAGAGGAAAAAAATGTCACAAGAGAACAAAATGTCACAGGAGACGGAAAAAACCACAAAACTTCCCGTTGAGCATTGCATTATTGTTTTAATTTCTACTTCTTGACGACCAAAATAAAATGCTGGTCGTACAAAATCAAAAACCACACAGACAGATAGAACACACGCCATTCCATAAAATGATTTAAACTGTGACTTTGACCTAGATTGGTGTATACGGTGCTTTTTCATAAAACGGCAGAAAGGTGGAAGACAATCCTAAAACTCAACAAATTGATGGGCCTCATTTCTTCTCGATTTCTCTGTCGTCTTTGCTTTGCGTTTGGATCTTATTGTATCGTCTCTGTATCATTTCTTGGCCGAGGCTTAGCAACATATACATTTATATTCTTTTTGCCACATTTTGACTAATTTCCCCTCGTTTTACTTTTCGCTTACGTTGATAATCGAATTTATTCATGCCATCCATTTTATGTAGAATTTGTCATTAGTTAATAAAACTTCTTGTGCAAGAATTTTATATACAAAACAAAGAACAATCAGATAATTAATTAATATCTTTCCCGACAAATACGTTAAAGCTGCAAGTTAATTCTTATTTAAAGACAAAGCAAGATTCCTTGCTGTTTTTTTTTCGTTTCTGAGTTAGATCAAAATAGAATAAGAAATAATAAACTTCATAATAATTATACACATCAGAGTTTACAAGAAAATAAATACATTAAAAAAAATGATCAGACATCATTATCAGGTAAAGGTTTAAAGCAATTAAAATTTATTATGTGTAGCCGCCCGACAAATGAGGCACTTCATGAATTTTGGTGGTATGGAGATATTGGTATCACCAAATAGGTTAGTCAAAGCCCTTTCATTTGGTAAAAAAAAAATATTGCTGTAATTTAATTAGCAGGAATTAGTGATGATGTCTGGATTCAAAGTCAGTTTTGAGGCATTTTACCCTTCTCAAACAGGATTATCATCTGGAAGATGAATAGTAAAGAGGTTAAACTTTTCAAAAATACTGAAAACACAAAAACGATAAAATTGACCTTATGATGCCTTTTAACGATTTTCTCTAATTAGGGAGTGCCGAAATGTTCCTCGTTTTGTCGAGCGGCTACACATATAGTGTTAATTATAAAATTAATAACCAAGAAAAATCTAGTCAAACAGACTTTGCTATCGCAAAGTAAAGAGGACACCAACACACAGGAGAGTCAGGCGCATGTGTATCGCAGAAACAGAACGCAAGAGGTTGGTTGTACCAAAGATACTAGAAACGAAATGATGAAATACTCCCTTCTTCGCACCTTTAAAAAAATGTGCACACATTTTGCCCGCTGATCGGGAGGCGGGGCCCATTGCGTAGAATATGAACAGAATACTTGATATAATGATAATTAATGATGCTGGTTTGTTACATTGCTACAGCGACTAAAAAAAAAAAAAAGAAAGAAAGAAAAGAAAGTGAACAAATAAATAGCCAGAGTTTTCCCACAGCGATTGAATTTAAAATTAACAAATATGTGATGCCAATAAAGGTCTATAGTGATAGCTGAACAATGGACAAAATTCAGTATTTTCAGTACCGGTATTTGGCTTTGTCAAATACTGCATTGTTCATTATTTCGTCGCATTCACCGCTCGGTGGCGTGCGCAATCTGTGAACACTAAAAGTGCTAGCTGTCTCATCTCATTGTTTCTAGTATCTTTGGTTATATTAATAGTATGGTCTGGTCTGCCGGTGGGATATAATTATCAGCATTATTGCCCTTCACCTTAATCAACAGGGTGCAGGCCACGAACGACAGCCTACCACTTATCTCTCTCCTGGGCGATCCTTGACAAATCCTCCCATGTATAGCCACCTGTCTACATATCCTCCTCCATGCCTCTCCTCCATGTTGTTCGTGGCCTACCTCTCTTCCTGTGTCCCTGTGGGTTCCAGAGCAGTGGCTTCTTTGCAATGCTGTCCTAGGGCTTCCGTAATGTGTGACACAGCCATCGCCATCTGCGCAGTCCTATTTCGTTGGAGGTATTTCTCTGCTCTGTCCTTTCCCAGAGGTCCTCATTTCGAACCCTATCCGGCCATCTTATCCTCAGAAGCCTCCCCAGACAGGTATTAACAAAGGGTTGCAGCCTCTTCAAGCAGGTTTGGGGAGGTTTCCAAGTTTGGCAGCCATACTGTAGGACAGTTATACAGTTAGGCGGGATATACAAAGTGCAAAATTAATAATGTTCTTGCAGCAGCATTTGTCAAGATGGGGCGAGGGACTTCAGAATTGGGCGTAGGGATAATTATAATGTAGTGCACACCAACTTGGACCAATCATGGTGGTGTCCATTTTTTTTTTTTTTTGGCTATTGTTATAGGTACGAACGTACCCCAAGGGTCTTGCGCTAGGGGCCAGTACATTATATACGTACCTATCCCTAACCCAGTCCTTATCCTCAAACCTAAATCTTATCGAATCCCTAACCCTGCCCCCCCCCTGCCCTTTCAAAACAACAACAACAACAACACACACACACACACCAAAAAACTGGAGGAAAACAAAAAGAAAATCTGAAAGAATAATTAATCATAATTAATTTAAGGCTGTGGTTAGGAGCATTCGGGAGGAGCGCTCTAGCTCTGGAGTCACAAAAGGCTTTACAATGCGTACTCCTAGCTAAAAAAACCCAAAAAACTTGGGGGACATACGTACTTGTAACAACATTCTTCTCTTAAAAAAAAAAAATTCAATCGGGCATGGGACAAAAAAGGTTGAGGAACAGAAATAACCATCGGTATAGGTGCTTTTAAAAATGCTAAGATTTCTCACACTTTGCTAAACCACAGCCGCTCAATTTCTGTATAATTGTCAAATCTCCGAGCCCCCCTCAATCTAAAGTATGCAGGGGCTTGAAGTAAAATTATTTCTATAGATAATATAAATATAAATCCTTCAGTGCATACTTGAACCCGCCCAGATGGTGGATCCCAGGCCTTCTACATCATTCCAAAAACCAAAAAAAAAAGCACATAAACGCAAGCACACACATACAGAGAAAGATACAGAAGATCGTTTTTGCGCTCGGCCACTCGCCTCAGCAAGACATTACTTTTAGATGTATGCCATATTTCACCAAGGTTCCAGGCCATGGTATTTCA
>OZ007571.1:53038262-53043262 GCA_963931925.1 Onchidella celtica
GGAGAATATCAAATAAAACAATATTCAATCCTCTCTTTCGCCTTAGGCCCGGAATGCCTGTTACATCTCTTTATATTCGTTCACATTCCTTTCACATCATTTATTTTGCAGATAATGGCAAATGTATAACCTAAACAGAACATCTGGGCACATAATGATTTGAAATTATATACCTCAAATAATAACAATATTATCTTTTCCAAGAATCTGTGCTAATTTCCTAGAATAAGATGTAACCATCGTAGTAACTTAACCCAACTTTTTAAAACCCGGGGAATTCTGAATTTGTTCATTATTTAACAAAAAAACAACAACACAATTTGGCATGGTTTGACATTCAACGCCAAAGGGAGGTATCATAATAAGCCCCGTCAGGCACAACCAGATGCTGCCAGCAAATGTACACCAAAGAAATAGTGGCAGAAGCTGACTGTGTCCGACTGGGCTCAGTAGAATGTTACCTTTAGGCGTATCTACGAATCTTCCCGTCGCTGACGAACCTGTAGAAAATACACTGACTTGAATCTTCTTCCACTGAAGTGTCAGACAGTCACAACCTCGGGTAAAGTTAATAAAACTGCAACCCCCGCTCCCCCTTTTTGCCCCAACATCAAGTATTAAGCTCTTAAAAGTGTTGATTCGCTACTTTGCAGAAAGCAGGACATTCTAACGGTCAAACCCAATACAGACTAGGGCGCCTGACAAATCCAATTAAAACACTCAAACCTCAATAAATCTGTAATCACCCATCAAAATCTGATAATGATATTTGCATTAACAAGATTTGACTCTTCGAAGAGTTGGCAAATACTGAAGGAGATCATTGACGAAACCTTGAATCTGCTGATACAAGAGCTGAGAACGTGCAAAAAGATAACACTCTCCAGTCTGTATGACTACTCAGAACGGAAAGGCCTTGTTTTTGTCAATTCGCATTCTCTTCACTGGCTGTTAAAACAATGTGGGTTGACAATGCTGACATTGGGGTGGACTGACCAATGACCAAGCCATGAATCTGCTGGGGCATTTGCGTTTGAGTTTGGGTTTAAAGGCACGTCAGCACGACAACGACCACTTTGCGCCATTCACGTTTTTTTCAAAATCTTGCTTTGGGCCACGGGCCAGCCTTTAGCCCTCAGATTTATTTTGAATAAGATCAAATAAAAGCGAAGTTAAAGATCCAAAGGGAAGATACGGCACTGTAAAGTATATCTATGGGAACCTTGTAAATGCGATAAAAGCAACTTGCAGACATCGGCCTCCTTCAGGAACGACAGCATGTGCTGCTGGTCGACGTCTTGAGGGCCGATAACATAAATACAGATGGACTGCCCAGTCTGTATGATAATCCAGAACAGAGAAGTGTTCTTGTGTTAATTCACACTCTTCAATACTTTTATTGATATGATCTCTCTTAGAGAGGTGTAGCTGGCAATACTGACCTGGACCAATGAAGACCAACAAATATCAACTGTTGCCAAATCATTAACTTATTGCAACAAAGAACAGAGATTTTAATATATACAGATGGCACTTCCAGTCTACGTGACAACTCAGAATAGAGAGGTGTTGTTTTGCTAATTCACATTCTCGCCAGTATCTTCATTAACAAGATTTCCTCTTAAACCAGTGTAACTGGTTATACTGAAACAGAGCAATGAACAAATGCAAATATCAATTCTTGCCAAATCATGAATATAGTGGGACAAGAGCAGCGCACTTAGATACAGCGGGTTCTCCAGTCTACTTAACGATTCAGAACAGAGAGGTGCCGCTGTTGTTAATCTACATTCTCTTCAGTATTTTATTTAAACGTGTATGGCTTTTTCTTTGATATGGCCCAAATGATTTGGGTCTTTTGGTACTGATTTTGGTATAGAGCAGGTTAATAATAATTTATCCACCATCTATCTGGCTGATAACTAGCAACTTTATAAGAAGTCTGAGCTTTAACAGCTTGGACATTTTGCGCTGAAAGGCAAAATGGGAGTATCAAAGTGTTCCATGATGAAATTAAAAGGGAACGCCTAGAAAGTATAAAAAATGGCATAAATTATGACTCAGGGTACAGTCGAGGCAAAGTAATAATCATACTATAATGGAGCCAGAGGCAGAACATGAGAGCATCTAAAATTTTGTGAATACGGTACCAAAAATGCTGAAACTGCGTACTACCTCAAGTTTTGACGATGAGTTACGCGGACACATCAATTTTTGGGCACACTTTAGTCTTTAATATTGTTTCTTCACTTTATTTTAAGAGGCGAAAGAAGAGACGCATTTTCATCTGGTAGAATAGAAAAGTGTGACTGGAAATATCGCTGTGTCTACGTGACCAGCGTTCTACCCAAAACACTGAAGCAAAGTAATTGTAATAATAATATAAAACCCCAAGACGTTTATGAACTGCATTAAACTGATTACACTGCCTTCTTCACAAGAATTTCCTGCAATATCGCTCTCCCAGCAGTTTCATGTTTTAAATTTTTTTGTACGAACTTCCAAAGCCAGGTCTCAAGTTTATATGATAAAATTAACATGTTTTTGAGATTTTCCTTTCTAATAACCTTTTTTGTCGTGGATCGGGGATAATACACATTTGATTTTAAACATACAAACAGCACTCTTGGCCAGAGTTACACTGTTGATTCAACTAATCGTAAGTGCCATCCGCGAAGGCAACGTTGACACAAGTGAATCAGGCAGTAATATAAGGCTGGGCTTGAATAAATATAAACCTCCAGTAACCGCACGTTGTAACGATCATGCTTGTGAAACAGGCCGGGTGAACGATGCCAACGGCGATGATGGTGATGTTGTTGTTGTTGTTGTTGTTGTCGTTGTTGTTGTTGTGTATGCTGGTGCCACAAGCAATATTCAGGCGGAAGCTTCGACCAGTGAGGCGCACAAAGTGCAAAATATTTTACATATGAGGACAGGAGTGAAGTGAGGAGGGCTTGAATATGAGAAAAATAAGAGAAAAAGAGAGGGCAAAAATACAGAGAAATATAAATAGGAGAGAGAAATATAAAGGAAAGAGTGACAGTGGAGACACGGCCATCTTATTTCTTGTCTGTTCTAATTCCATTTTTTCACAGCTGAGAGACGTTTGCGGCTTTAGTAGCATGATAAAGAGTTAGAATAAATCGGAACTGTGAAGCAGTTTGATAAATGCCACAGAGCATTGTAAACAAGTGTCCAAGTGTGCATTTGTCATACCTGTTCTACATACTAAAGGATCTCCAGTTTTTCAGAAACTGGATATATAGAACTAACAAGAACTGAGGACACAAACTAGACAGAGAAAAAAAAACAAAACATTGAGGAATGAAAAAAGAAAAAAGGCAGCACCTATCATCTTTCTCTTTCTTTCTATTTTTATATTGTTGTAATTAACTGGTACAGATTACAGTAAATTTCATGTCCTATGTTTCATAACAGACTCAATGATGGTATAGAAAATACAATGATAATCTTCCAGTGATCAGTTTATCCTGCTTGTCAAGGGAATTCCACTTTAAAATGTCAGGTCACATTTTCCCTACTGTCTCTTTCCTACCCAGAAACTTTTGCCTCATTTGACTGCGTAGAAAACTTGTCTTCAGTTAAACCAAGGCAAAAGACGAGATCACGAAGAGCAAAACCAAAATAATATTATGATAGAGCAAAGGAAAATAAAAAATAATAGAATGGTTTCACGGGTGGGCGAGCAGAGATTCAGCCGGAAGGATAAAAAATCTCTCAATAACAGACATTTAGCAGCACAGGGAGCGTACAGTATTGCAGATAGTGCTCACTGACCTGAAGTGAATGATTAATGTTACAAAACAAAACTTAATGTAGCTAGTAAATATGTTCTAGAATCTGTATATGGCAGAAAGAGTCGCAAGTTGGTTTAAGGTCTTTATTTTAGGAAGTTCGCTGTTCTTGGCATTTACAAACCTCATTTTTGTTGTTTCAATTTTTCTCGTTAATGTTTTTGAGTGTTTTTGTGGTCATTTTTATTTGTTTGTTTGTTATTTCAAATTTTGCCCTGGCAGCAGTCTTGCTATGCCTGCTCTTCTCGATTTCCAGCTGCCAAGGTATCTTTAACGTGAGCAACGTGCACATGGGCCCTCCAACTTTTTCTTCCTTATCCGAGAAGACTAGGTGCTCGATCCTACCTACCCACAGGATCAGGGGACAGGAATTCCGCCCCCCCCCCCCAAAAAAAATAAAAAAATTCCAGCATGCCCGCACGGAAGGGGAATCGAACCCGTTAACTTCGGCAAGAGAGGGGAGCACATTGCCTCCAGACCATCGTGTCAGCCATGAAAGAGAGCTTAAAATATCATTCTTGTTACAACAGCCCACTCTGCCATTCGTAGCATTGGCGTCTTTAAAAACAGTGGCGGTAAGAGTCACTGATAAAGTATTATTTTTTGTTTTCATCTTGTGGTAAAAGTGGTCGAAAGTTGGAGACAAGTATGGTTTTCGTAATAAATCACAAACAGCAGGTATACTACACAGCGAAACAGATCACAAGCAACACTACATTGCAGAACACAACATCATAACCAGTACTACACTACGTTACAGAATAGCACATATCACAAAGCGCACGACAATGCTGAACAAACAGCATTACCACCATAGAATCAAGCACATCAGAAACAACATTACACTACGTAACAAAAGCAGATCTCAAACCATACTACAGTAGAGAGCAAACCACACTATAAAACAAAGCACGTCACAAAACTACACCACACTATAGAACAAAACATGTCACAAAACAACAACACTATAGAACAAAGCATGTCACAAAACAACACTACTCCACAACAAAGCATTTCACGATACAACATGTAATACAGAACAGAGCACAAAATAAACAACTCTACTCGGCAGAACAAAATATACGAAAAGAGACTACTCTGCAAAACAAGGCATTATGGAAAAGGGCTACTCTACAGAACAAAACATTATGAAAAAACACTATTCTTCAAAACAAAGCATAA
>OZ007571.1:53045762-53048262 GCA_963931925.1 Onchidella celtica
AACAGACAGGCAGACAGACAAATAGGTAGATCAAAATTGAAAGATAAGGAACATTTTTCTGCAGCAAACACAAATGTAGTTTTCTGCGAATTCCTTTAGTACGTGACCCCGAGTCACTCTCCGGCTGCATTATAGAAGGCATTGTTCAGCCCTTACTCAGACATTCACGAAGAACGAACTGCATGGACGTACAGACAGAATTTTAGAACAAGATTGGCGATAACATTTGGCGTAAAATTCTAAGTTGGTTACAAGAACCACCCTGGTCGTTTACGTAACATGTAAGATAAATGTACGTCATGCCCCCCTTCACACCTATTTTTGACCCTTCCCCGTTTTTGCTTTGGCGAGTGGAATAGTGTGAGACAGTATAGTCATGCCTTTGCTGCAAACATTTCTTGTAATGTGCACTTTTCGTTCAACGCTCTATCCTCTCCTTGTAGTTTTGTACATTTCATGATACGTGTATGACGTTTCTCAACTCATTAACATCTGCCTTCATTTTTTGAATCTTTTTCTTATTTTGCTTCTTCTTCTTCTCTCTCTCTCTTTGCCTCTCTCGTCTGTCTTTGCCCGTCTTATCTCTCTCTCTCCCTCACGCTCTCTCTCTGTGCTCCTATCTTCTCTCTCTCTGTGCTCCTATCTTCTCTCTCTCTGTGCTCCTATCTTCTCTCTCTCTGTGCTCCTATCTTCTCTCTCTCTGTGCTCCTATCTTCTCTCTCTCTGTGCTCCTATCTTCTCTCTCTCTGTGCTCCTATCTTCTCTCTCTCTTTGCCCTTCCCATCTCTATCTCTCCTCCTTTCCCCTTTCTCTCTCTCTCTTTGCCCCTCTCATCTCTTTCTCTCTTTGCCCCTCTCATGTTTCTTTGCCCATCTCATCTCTTTCTCTCTTTGCCCCTCTCATGTTTCTTTGCCCATCTCATCTCTTTCTCTCTTTGCCCCTCTCATGTTTCTTTGCCCATCTCATCTCTTTCTCTCTTTGCCCCTCTCATGTTTCTTTGCCCATCTCATCTCTTTCTCTCTTTGCCCCTCTCATGTTTCTTTGCCCATCTCATCTCTTTCTCTCTTTGCCCCTCTCATGTTTCTTTGCCCATCTCATCTCTTTCTCTCTTTGCCCCTCTCATGTTTCTTTGCCCATCTCATCTCTTTCTCTCTTTGCCCCTCTCATGTTTCTTTGCCCATCTCATCTCTTTCTCTCTTTGCCCCTCTCATGTTTCTTTGCCCATCTCATCTCTTTCTCTCTTTGCCCCTCTCATGTTTCTTTGCCCATCTCATCTCTTTCTCTCTTTGCCCCTCTCATGTTTCTTTGCCCATCTCATCTCTTTCTCTCTTTGCCCCTCTCATGTTTCTTTGCCCATCTCATCTCTTTCTCTCTTTGCCCCTCTCATGTTTCTTTGCCCATCTCATCTCTTTCTCTCTTTGCCCCTCTCATGTTTCTTTGCCCATCTCATCTCTTTCTCTCTTTGCCCCTCTCATGTTTCTTTGCCCATCTCATCTCTTTCTCTCTTTGCCCCTCTCATGTTTCTTTGCCCATCTCATCTCTTTCTCTCTTTGCCCCTCTCATGTTTCTTTGCCCATCTCATCTCTTTCTCTCTTTGCCCCTCTCATGTTTCTTTGCCCATCTCATCTCTTTCTCTCTTTGCCCCTCTCATGTTTCTTTGCCCATCTCATCTCTTTCTCTCTTTGCCCCTCTCATGTTTCTTTGCCCATCTCATCTCTTTCTCTCTTTGCCCCTCTCATGTTTCTTTGCCCATCTCATCTCTTTCTCTCTTTGCCCCTCTCATGTTTCTTTGCCCATCTCATCTCTTTCTCTCTTTGCCCCTCTCATGTTTCTTTGCCCATCTCATCTCTTTCTCTCTTTGCCCCTCTCATGTTTCTTTGCCCATCTCATCTCTTTCTCTCTCTGCTCATCTCATGTTTCTTTGCCCATCTCATCTCTTTCTCTCTTTGCCCCTCTCATGTTTCTTTGCCCATCTCATCTCTTTCTCTCTTTGCCCCTCTCATGTTTCTTTGCCCATCTCATCTCTTTCTCTCTCTGCTCATCTCAAGTTTCTTTGCCCATCTCATCTCTTTCTCTCTCTGCTCATCTCATGTTTCTTTGCGCATCTCATCTCTTTCTCTCTCTGCTCATCTCATGTTTCTTTGCCCATCTCATCTCTTTCTCTCTCTGCTCATCTCATGTTTCTTTGCCCATCTCATCTCTTTCTCTCTTTGCCCCTCTCATGTTCTTTGCCCATCTCATCTCTTTCTCTCTCTGCTCATCTCATGTTCTTTGCCCATCTCATCTCTTTCTCTCTTTGCCCCTCTCATGTTTCTTTGCCCATCTCATCTCTTTCTCTCTCTGCTCATCTCATGTTTCTTTGCCCATCTCATCTCTTTCTCTCTCTGCTCATCTCATGTTCTTTGCCCATCTCATCTCTTTCTCTCTCTGCTCATCTCATGTTTCTTTGCCCATCTCATCTCTTTCTCTCTGCTCATCTCATGTTTCTTTGCCCATCTCA
>OZ007571.1:53055762-53078262 GCA_963931925.1 Onchidella celtica
GAGGGAGGGGGAGACAAGGACAGATGTAGCGAGAGGGAGAACAAGACAGAGAGAGAGAATCAGAGACAAGGAGAGAGAGAGAGAGAGAGAGAGGCAGAGAAAGAGAGAGAGGGGTTAGACAGGCAGGAGAGGGAGAGGGAGACAAGGACAGATGTAGCGAGAGGGAGAACAAGACAGAGAGAGAGAATCAGAGACAAGGAGAGAGAGAGAGAGAGAGACAGACAGACAGAGAGACAGAGAGAGAGAGAGAGAGAGAGACAGAGAGACAGAGAGAGACAGAGAGAGAGAGAGACAGAGAGAGAGAGAGACAGAGAGACAGAGAGAGGAATAATGGAAAGTATTGCACCACAGTTAATTTTACACATTTTTTAAAAATAAAAGATTTTTGTTGTCCCCGATCTTCCCTGATAAAACCCATTAATTTCAAATTTCAAATGTTAGTCAAAATGCAACAGTTGACGTGACATGAAAATTGACACTAAAAAAACAAAAACCACGATGGTTCTAATTGCATGAAATATCACAAAACTGAAGATATCATCTTCAATCACAGTAAATCTGTGACAAAAGCAGTTATTAATGTTTTCTAAAGGATTTTTTTCGAACTGTACATGGCATTTTTCTGTTAATTAACAAACTAATTTTTAACTAATGCCACGCGGTCTCTGAAGTTTTTAAACTGCACTTTAGTTTTCCACAGAAGTCTAAGGTTGTGGAGGAGCTTTGCACATAAAAAGTACCTAACGTCAATCGAACAAACGAAAAGAAATATGATGGGATAATGTTACTTTACGAGAGTATATTTTGTAAGACTGATCTAGCACCGGAACTGTTTTTTTTTTTGTTTGTTTCTTTTGTTTTACATAATATTAATTCTTATAATGACAATGCGGCATGGTAGATCTAGATAGACAGAAAGATAGATAAATAGATAGACAGACGGACGGATGGATGAATGGATGTGGGGACAGACAGACGGACTGACGGATTGATGGATGAATGGAGTGATAAATATATAGATAGATAGATAGATAGATAGATAGATAGATAGATAGATAGATAGATAGATAGATAGATAGATAGATAGATAGATAGATAGATAGATAGACAGATAGGTGGATAGATAGATAGATAAATAGATAGGTGGATAGATAGATAGATAGATAGATAGATAGATAGATAGATAGATAGATAGATAGATAGATAGATAGATAGATAGATAGATAGATAGATAGATAGATAGATAGATAGATTGAACGATTTAGATAGGTAAATAGATAGATAGATAGATAGATAGATAGGCCTATAGATAGATAGATGGACAGATGGATAGACAGATACCCATATAGATAGACCTCTTAAAAGACAAGCTATTATTTCAAAATTCCAGGGTTCACATAAGTCACCCTGTTGTTACAACAAAAAGAAGTTCTACAGTACTTCACAAACAAATGAACTAACCACCTTCCTGAACAAACCCGAAGCTGCATAACTCCCCCCTGTAGAGATAATATTACCGTGCCCTAATACACAAAGTTTAAGTAACACTCTGGCCTGAAACTATTGACCTTGTGTACGAACAGCTCGCTGACAGAGAGAAATGTCCACACGTCGATACGGGCAGATTGAAGATTGGGTATACTGTAAGAAGGAAAGACCGGCAGGTGGCAGTATTATTTGACTACAGAGAAATGTCTAATCATTTCCTCTCGTAGATTCTAAGTGTTTTGGAATTCATTTTGTGATATAATACTCATAACATCAAACTAGCTGTTTGCTAGGGGCACGTAGTCCAATTACAAAGCCAAATAGGGAAAATACTGAGTTTGTGTTAACTCTTCATCTATAGCTTCATCTTCAACCCCCCCCCCCCCCCCCCCCAAATAAACACATCAACGACCACTACTGCCGACATCATCATCATCATCACGATCATCATCATCATCAGCAGCTGTAGCAACACATGCCATCTTCCATCTTCAACTTCATTATCATCATCATCATCACCATGACCATCATCGTCGCCATCATCATCATCATCATCATCATTATTATTATCATAATCATCATCATTATCATCATGAACTCCACCATCATCACCATCATCAACATCAACAACAGCAGCAGCAATGCAATGTCACTGTATCATCATCATCCTCCTCCTTCTCATCAACATCATCATCACCATCACTTCATCACAACCCCATCGACAACAATTTGCTTCATAAAACAAACATAATCCCAATATAAAACAGCAAAAACATGACCACTAGTATCACCACCACCACCACCACCGCCACATGGCTACACAAATGTCACTACCATTTCCATCACCACCATCACTATCACTTTCATCAGCAACATCACCAGCACCAGCACCACCACCATCACCACCACCACAAACAACAACAACAAAGACTCACCACACCACACCAATAAAGATCGCACCAGAAATCACCACCATTCACACACAGAATAAATCAACACAAAAATGTGACAGCAACAAAAAACAAGAGCCTGTGTTAATCAGGTCAAGGTTGACCTTTCAAGGAAAATACAACAACAGAAGGGCACAACTGAATCTGCCACAACAACGCTCGTATTTCATATCAGTGGATCTAAAAACCCCAACCACTGGATGGACCCCCATAGTCCTAATTGTGTTTAGGTCTTTATTTGAGTCGGTGTCGCTGCCATTGGGATTTTACACCTCACTTTTCTTGTTTTTACTTTTCTTCTTCGTCTTTCTGTGTGTTTTTGTGATAGCGATTGGCTTTTGCAGAATTTGTGATAGCGATTGGCTTTTGCAGAATTTGTGATAGCGATTGGCTTTTGCAGAATTTGGATAGCGATTGACTTTTGCAGAATTTGTGATAGCGATTGGCTTTTGCAGAATTTGTGATAGCGATTGGCTTTTGCAGAATTTGTGATAGCGATTGGCTTTTGCAGAATTTGTGATAGTGATTGGCTTTTGCAGAATTTGGATAGCGATTGGCTTTTGCAGAATTTGTGATAGCGATTGGCTTTTGCAGAATTTGTGATAGCGATTGGCTTTTGCAGAATTTGTGATAGCGATTGGCTTTTGCAGAATTTGTGATAGCGATTGGCTTTTGCAGAATTTGGCTGGGGCAGTGGCCTGGTTCGGCCTGGTCTTCTTGAATTCCAACTGCCAAGCTATCTTTAACGTGCGCATCGAGCACACGGGGCCCTCCGAGTTTTTCGTCCTTGGGAGGTTGGTGGGCACTTCTCCTAGGGTCTCCGCCTGTCTGTTCCATGCTGTCTATCGTCATGATTTTTTCCTGGCACAGTGTGACCGTCGTCGTGCCGACTGCTCTCTCCAAACCCACACTCAAACTCGAATCCTTCGGTTCTGTACCCCCCCCCCTCCCCCCTTTTCTCTCTCCGCCCCCCCCCCCACCCCCAGTCTCAGACTGAGTTCTGTATCTGCAGTGGACATGAACACATCGACGGGCAGATTGCGCAGAACATAATACCCTAGAACTTTCTCTACCAACAATCCCTTCTCCGACTCTCTACCCACCGCCCTTTCACTCTTTCTCTTCCCCAACGTCTCTCACCCCCCCCCCCTTTCTCTCTCTCTCTCTCCCTCTTTCTCTCTCTCCGAAACTCCACGACACGATGCCCGATCTTTCAACTAAGCCCCAGATACCAAAATAATGGACACTGCCTATCACGATCTCAAGTGACCTGGATAAGGTTAAGGTCAAAGTGTGACTAGTTATGATACAAAACTGTACAGTCAACAAATTCCATACTAGTCGAACTAAACGAATGTGAGGAGTTTGCATATTGTGGACTTTTACATTGAACTGGCCATGAGATAGACAGAACACATTGGCTTTAAGCTAATCGCGTACTGAATCAGTCTGTTTAACGTCAGTTTTCACTCAGATTTGATTTTTTCTTTTAAAATCAACGAGCAACGCAGATATATTTCAGTCTCACTGATCACTAGTGCGGGCGATCCCGTTTAACTTCATGGTCCACAAAACTGAGGCAAAATACACTTGGCTTAGTGCATCAAGGACAACTACTACCACACAACAACAACAACAACAGCACAACAACAACAGCAACAGCAACAATAACAACAAGAGCAGCAGCAACAGCAGCACCACCACCAACAACAACAAGAGAAACAGCAACAACAATAACAACAACAACACCAATTGAAACAACAACAGTAGCAGCAATAACAACAACAGAAACAGCAACAGCAACAGCAACAACAGCAACGACAATAACAACAACAACGACAACAACAAATCACACGCTTGCACCATATCCCACTAAGATGTGTATCAATCAACCTTAACATTTTTGGTTTTTCCATCGGGTGATTTAAAAAATTCTAATTTCTATCTATTGTCCAACGGCGGATGGTGTTTCTCACACCCATGAATGTATTGAGTCACCGTTCGCTTTGACAAATCAAACACGCGTTTTTGGCAGAGCCAAAGACCTGAATCAGCAGCACATTAGGTATTTCAACACTCCAATACCGCAGTGTTTCTGAAAATCTTAAACAATGTGCTGAGTGAAGCCACTGGCAGAGATGATGTACTTCTGTCAGTATAGAGAACATGATTGTTAAACTTTATGAAAGGATTTTGCTTATTTTCACGTTATAAATCAATGTTAACAAATAATATCCAGCTAAGGCAAATAGAAACCAAACGCTGTAAGCAAAGTCTCGGCCACTTTCGTCCATTCGTTATAATAAGAGATATTGCCATTTGAGTTGCCCTACGAGTTTTGAAACATACTATTATTTCTGTATTTGTATTTTTTACATTTTGTATTTTGTATATACTTCTTTAATCCCATTGGGGAAATTTGCCTTAGTGTCATTTGCAGCCCAGTTACAACTGGAGCAGACACGACGTCGCCACAGTGCAGCGCCGGTGTGTGGTGGTTGTGTTTTTGGGGGTTACAGGTGGGTGGGTGGTAGGGATAAATTTTATTTAATTTTGCCATGGCAGCGGCCTGTTCGGCCTGTTCTCCTCGATTTCCAACTGCCAAGGTATCTTTAACATGCGCAACGTGCACACGGGCCCTCCGGGTTTTTCGTCCTTTTCTGAGAAGACTAGGTGCTCGATCCTACCTACCATAGGATCAGGGACAGGAAAATATGAGAAAAATCCCAAAAATTGAAAACATGCCTCCACCGACAGGGATTCGAACATTGTACCTTCGGCATGAGAGGCGAGAACCTTGCCACCGGGTTTTTCGTCCTCTTCTGGGAAGACTAGGTGCTCGATCCTACCTACCATAGGATCAGGGACAGGAAAATATGAGAAAAATTCCAAAAAATTGAAAACATGCCTGCACCGACAGGGATTCGAACCCTGTACCTTCGGCATGAGAGGCGAGAACCTTGCCTCTAGACCTCATGTCACCTCACTTTGACAAATCTGGACACTTGCTATACACAGCTCTTGCTTTCCTGTCCGGTTTGTAATTTATAGTGTTTACGGTAAATTCATTGCCCTGTCCTATTATGCTATATGCCAAGTATCGAAGTGAAACCAGTGGTCGCTTGTCTTGTCGTTTTTTTAAAGCGAAATCAAGATATCTCTATACACGGATACGAGAAGAGATGTTACGGTTTGGATTTTTGGGTGAGTCCATAGAGCTGGACTGGTATGGACATCAGGGTTTAATTAGAATATTATTGTAAAGATTCTGTGATTTATAGTTATAGATGACCGAGTTCGCCCCCTGGGGCGCCAAAGGGTGGGTGGGAGGATGAAGGGTCAGGACAGGTAGGAGGTCACATGATTGATGGCACCCTCAGGTCGCGGACACCTCCTGTGTCCAAATTATTATAAAAGTAATTAATATGTGTGAATATACAGGATTTCAATTGCATATAATTATCGTGTTTTGTTTCTGTATGTTAATGAGCGCCCTGTGTGTTTTTCTCTAGTAACGCATTGAGTCCAGGTCTGGTTTGCCTCAGTGTTAGTGTAAACTATTGAGGATTAAGCACTTGAAAGGGATCTGGCGCATTTGGAAGGTCCGAAACAAGTCTGTCTCTCTAATTGATTCGGTGGAAGTTCGAGTCTGAGTCAAATCCGACGCATAACAGACTTAACTTAGAGCGCTGATACCATTGAATATAACAACAACAACAACAACCACAACGAATCTATTAAGGGAGGTATCATAATTATTAAACCCGGAACGTCATAGCCAGTTACTGCCAGCAAAATGTATACCCAAGTGGCGCAGGACTCTGACTGTGTCTGACCAGGCTTAAGGCCTGTTTACACTGATAGATTTTAGGAATAGAAAAAAGGAATGGGTGACTGTGAGGGAAGAACTCTCCTGGCTTTCCGACTTTTGCTTTCCGATTTCCCCCTTCGAAACGCTGTTTCTTCACAATGGTGTGGTCATGTTTCGAAGGGGGAAATCGGAAAAACAAAAGACGGAAAGCCAGGAGAGTTCTTCCCACACAGTCCCCCATTCCTTTTTTCTACTCCTAAAACCTACCAGTGTAAACAACAGGCCTTTAGTATGCTAGGGTCTCCCCGGATTTACTAAGAAAATATAAGAAATTACGGTGTGCTCTTCTTGTTTGCCAGCATCTGATTGTGTCTGACCGGGCTTAGTATGATACCTCCCCCCCCCCCGCCCCCTTTTATTATGATAATTACCCCCCCCCCCCCCAAAAGGTATTGTCTGCATCTTTACACATCATTATGTGAGTGCAGTGCCTTAGGCCCCGAAACACATTAGGCGATTTCGATCGACCAACTGGTTGGATGATGACGTCACTACATCCAGTTTCCCCAGAGAGTATTCATGTATAGAGAGGTTTCACTATTGGTTGATTTGCACTGCGAGACACGGGAGGCGCCGAGGAAACCACTGTTAGCATGGAGCGGAAAGTAGATCGCTGCGGTAAACAATATCCGTTTTGTGCATTTCCACGGGGCGTAGGAGCTTACAAACGGCTCTAATTAGTTTCAGACAGTCCCAATATATGAACAAACAACAGTAAACAGATAGGCACACTATCTTTGGTGAAGGCGGTTTCTTTCAATTCTTCAGTTTCTTTTTTACCGCTGCGACCTAGTTTCGCGATTTGGCGGAAGTGAGATCTGTCTATACATCTATACTCGTTGGTTTCATTCAGACCCGGCCCACCAGCCGACTAGCTAGTTCTCACTGAAAAACTCAGAGTCGTGACGTCACAATCCAACCAGTTGACGGATCGAAAACCGGCTAGTACTCGCCTAGGCGTACGTACACTCTAAGACAACCCGACTATCATAACTTTTACATGACATTAATGTTTCATGAATTACTTAGACCAGTATCAAATATTGTCTATGATTCTCTGGAGGAAATAATTGCTTCTCATTATTTATCCCCTAATATTTCAACATCCGGGAATTTGACCTGTTAAAAAAAAAAAAAATTCTCAGTCCAGCCATAAAAAAATCAAATACTAATTTATTATCCACCACTCTCTCTCTCTCTCTCTCTTTTCCTTTTTCTTTACCAACATGATTAAAACCGTCGATGTTTTAAATTTTATAAATTCTTATAACCGATGAGGTTATTCACCCTTTCCATGCCGGGGGTGAAATCAGGAATTAAATAAGATAAGATAAAAATCAATATATATATATTATCATCCAATGGGGGAAATTCATTTTCACAGAGCTTTTAAGAGCACTTACAATATATGATACATACATTTTTTTTTTTTTTTTTGTATTTTGTATACTTTTTTAATCCCATTTGGGAAATTTGCCTTTGTGTCATCGCAGCCCAATTATAACACGTCCTCGCCATGGTGCGGCGTCGGTTTTTATTTTTTTGTGGGGGAGGGGGGGAGGGGAGGATGAGGTAGGAAAGGGGGGAATGAGGAATGGGAGTCGTAAGGATGAATTTTATTTAATTTTTTCGTCCTTATCCGAGAGGACTAGGTACTAATAGGATCAGGGACACGAAAATAATAATATGAGAAAAATCCCAAATCTCCAACATGCCTGCACCGGCCTGCTTTTGAGCCGGGTAACCTTGGCATGAGAGGCGAGCTCATTGCCTCTAGACCACCTTGTCCCCAGCACCTTGCCTCTAGACCATCTTAACCCCATCTTATGTATTATTACACGAATTATATGTCATAAATCAATATCGGACATCACACATGAAGTGATAATATGACATGAGGCCTCCACTACATAGCTATCTAGAATGTGTTGCTGGGGTGAATTGCAGGTGATAATCAACGATCTTCTGTATACTTTCTCTGTTTGCTTTCATGTGTATTATTCTGTTGCTCCTGGATGATCAAGAAATTTGATGAAATAAGGGATCGGTTACTGTCATTTAAGATAGAAATAAATTTCTTTACACAAGCATGTGAGTTCAGATGATCAAAACTGAAAAATGCAGTGTCTGTCGTGTTGCGTGTTTTCTTGATGACTGTGTAAATCACTGTCAGACTATTACATTTTGCCATCAATATTGGACTTCAGCCAGAATTCCAACTTTACTTCAAGTTTTCAAACTTCATACTACTGGATCTGGCGAAATCGGGCTCTAAGGTGAAATTTTCATAACTCTTTAAAATATCAAAATGAAATATTTCTAAGACGATTTCAAGCAAAATATTTTAACTGAATGCGGAAAAATTCTAATCTTTCATATTGTAAGCAAAAATCTCAGTTTTCATAGAAAATGTTTTCACCTTTTGAAGGGATTTTCTCAGGAATTTAGTCTTTCACCTGAAGACCGATTTCGCCAGAACCACTCACATGATATTATTTTGTCATTTTCATGCTGAGGTCAGTAATAACAAACAACAGCAGCAGCAACAACAACAACAACAACAAAATGTAAACTTCCAGATAATGTGACACTCGGGCTGTGGGCGGCGTGGAAGTGAAAAGAGTTGACATGATTTTAACTCCTGTGATCTTTGATTTATATAATAACCTATCGTAATGCAGTCTCCATCTGACGCAAATAGTTGAAACCGAGAAAGTCTGTAAAGTATCGTAACTCCCCCGTATTTACGCCATGTACATATTGTATTCATCCCATCCAGTGCGTGCGTCTGTTAGCATCACAGCCGGACGCCCCACGCAGGCAGGCCAATGGGTTATGGCTAACGACCCGAGGGGCATAATATAATGTCCTGTTTGTAGGTGTCGCTGACCTCTTCATTGCTCCGATCCGTAACACTTCAATTTGGGGTGGGGGAGGTGTGAAGAGGGCAAAGCATTTGGATGTAAATAATTAATGACAAATTGCTGTAAACGACCGTCCGACAAATTGAAACTAGGTGATGGAGGGAGTCATGGAGCAGCTATTGACCTTTCTGCTGCCAGGAAAGAGTTGCTGTGTCCCGCCCAGGGAGTTTGAACTGGAAGTCTTCATCTTACATTACTTAGTATTTGGTGTTGTCTTTGATATAGAAACCCCAACTAAGTACATAAATTTCTGAAAGCTGATTTAATTTGACTCCGACAACCCAGAGATGAACAAAACTGCCAACTGATTTGTCTTATGACAGTTGTAGGGTTAAAATCAACATGTTTTCTTATTGGGGGCGACCGCGGGGGAGGGGAGGGGAGGAGGGAGGTGGGGGGGGGTGTCTAAAAAAATATATAAAATAGTATTTTATATATATTTGATATTTGAGCCCCTGTAATGTTGCCGACACAGAGAAAACTTAGACTGGGCCGAGCAGAACAACGAAAAATACTCCCCCCCCCCCCCAAAGGGATTCGAACCTTGGATCTCTTGCATCAGGTGCAACTGCTATAGCCACTGAACCACTGCGTCACCGGGACATTCTGTAGGCTACCAAAAGAAACACCACACACACACACACACACACACACACACACAAAATCTGCGTTTTAAGTACTGAAAGGAGAGAATGTACGAGCTTATGAACGTGTGCTGGGGTATAACCAATCACATACACCTGTACCCGCAGAAACAAACATGTACAATTTTATGATAATTTTCTTGATGCCTTTTACAAAATGTAATATGAAGACCATAGGAGAAGAAAAACAACAACCACTGACACACACACACACACAAAAATGAAACTAAGAAAATCGATATCTAAATTTTGAAAGTTCACTACTTTCTCTTTGCTACAGGATAATGGATTCTCTACTCTATTTTGTTATTTCAGCTCTGTTTACAAACTTTGGTTTAGACAGGAAGGAGGATAATGAACCAAGCTTGTACATAGGGAAGATTGAGGCGGAAATCACTTTCTGTGACTATAATGGTTTTTCCCACGTGGTCTTCATAACACTGCTTAGCTCAATATCATCCAGGCCACATTCATTTCGTTCATTGTATCTCACAGTGCACAGCCTGAACTCTGCGATATTTGTCATTTGTATAGATGCCAAACAGGTCAGGCCAGAGTTTTCTGCTATTGTACGACAGTACACAATACAGCCTGCTACTGTCACCCCCACTGTCTTGTGGGTCATCTCGGGAGAGAGGAAGACTAGGGGAAGGTAACCCTGAATACAAATACCACACTGCCTTGTGTGTTGCTATGATAGCAAAGGCTATGGGAGTAAACCCAGACAGAAAATCAGGAGTGGAGACCCGAAGGTGGTTGTCAGGGAGAACTGCATCAAACTGGCTTCCAGCATCTCCTGCAGCCGGACTAGTTCCAAATGTATTGACCTGGTCTCTCCCTTGGGTTTAACTAGAATGGCAGAGAGAGGGGTGGTGCCTCTGGGCAAAGCACCATCTCTTAAAAATAGCCCAGGCAAGGCAGCAAAACGAGGAGGCGTTTGCTCGGGCTTGGCAAGCGTCTGTCTCTCCTCTATAAGCCCACCCATTTCCGATTTGGAGAGGACACTCCAGCCATCCGTTACGGATGGGCACAACACGGGAGGTGGCAGAATGATTTCCTGTACTCACAACCTAGCTTTTCTGTGAAGTTAAGTGTGAAAATATGTACTCACTGTGCCAAAGACTGGGGGTTTAATGTTCTCTCGATCATTGCTATCTATCTGTCTGGCTGTTTATCTATTTATTCGTCCATCTATAATTCCCCCCTCGATCCACCCATCCCTCCTCTATCTATCTATCTATCTATCTATCTATCTATCTATCTATCTATCTATCTATCTATCTATCTATCTATCTATCTATCTATCTATCTGTTTGTCTGTCTGTCTGTCTGTCTGTCTGTCTGTCTGTCTATCTTTCTATCTATCTATCTATTTATCTATCTATCTATCTATCTATCTATCTATCTATCTATCTATCTATCTATCTATCTATCTATCTATCTATCTATCTATCTATCTATCTATCTATCTATCTATCTATCTATCTATCTATCTATCTATCTATCTATCTATCTATCTATCTATCTATCTATCTATCTATTTATCTAACTATCTATTGGTGTCTGTCTGTCTGTCTACCTACCTCTGTCCGTCTGTCTGGCCCCCCTCTCCTCCTACGCCCCTTTTTCCATCGCCAAAGAAAAACCATCACTAGAGAAAAAGGAACATTATATTGAAATTCTGTCCATTTTGACACACAACAACAACAACAACAGCAAATAAACAAGTCCTTATGTCTGGGCCTTTAGCTACAAGACCTCCTTAATTCCATCCTCAAGCGCACTGACGTCACATATTGTAAAGATGATTTTTTTTTTTTTTTTTCTGTCCAATATGCCAAGAGATCACGAACACAAAATGTAAGCACCCAGAAAACAAAGGATGAAAAAATCTGATCTTCCAGAGATTAATGTTACATACGTGAATTGTAACTGGATCTCCTCAGGTCAATGATCTTGTGGCTTCCTGACAACATTCTGAGGTTCATTCATAACTGCGCAGTATGGAACTCTTGGGGGAAAAAAACATTGCCGCCCTACGGAAAAATACCGTATGCGCCAAATTCGATAAAATTCAATTTTTAACATCATTTTATTGAAGGAAAAAATGTTTAATATCTTTCTAACTGGGCTTTAATTTTGTACGACCGGCCAGTGCAGGCATGTTGGAATTTTGGGATTTTTCTCATATGTTCCTGTCCCTGGCCCTGACGTAAGTAGGATCGAGCACCTAGACTTCTTGGAGAAGGATGAAAAACTCGGGGGGCCCGTCCTTGGCAGTTGGAAATCGAGAAGAGCAGGCCGAGCAGGACGGTCCCCGGGGGAAATTTAAAAAAAACAAACAAACAAATTCTTACCACCTCCTCCCCCTACCACTCTCCTCCCTCCCCCCCCCCCCCAAAAAAACCCACCCAACAACAAAAAAACTGCCGACCGCCGCTCGCTGCACTGTGGCGACGTCGTGTCTTGCTCCAGTTGTAACTGGACTGCAATGACACTGAGGCAAATTTCCCAATTGGGATTAAAGAAGCATACAAAATACAATAAAATACAATTAATACTAAAACCGTTTTTTGGGTCTTTTTTTGAATAACACATAATCGAAGTTGAACAAAGATTAGAGTGCATTTTTTTTTCTGTCTCCCGTAAAATTTTGCATTTTTTTTTGCATTTACGCTGTTTCTTCATCAAACTGCAGGCTACAGACTGGTGGTGCTGTCTCTCTACAACTGTTCGCCAGAGATTACTAAACAAATTAATCCGTGAATCCTTCAGCCAAAGGTGGAGAGAGATAGCGTGGTGTGGTGTGGTGTGGGACTGTTGACTGGCTAGTATGTACACAGTGTTTACGTTGGCGCTAGGAGGGCCTGGTAAGTAACATGGAAGTGGACAAGAGTGGGTCAGTGTTTCTGGTCACCTCTCGGTCAAAGACCCCTCTCTCTCCCAGGGGCGGAGACATCATTGTGGAGTTAATGGTCGTCACGTTTCACTGAAGGGACAAGTGTCATAATTATATGGCCGTGATTTCCCACCCCGCTCTGGCCCCCCCCCCCAATTCAAAGACAAAAATGCCCCCCCCCTTCCATATCTAAATAATAAAAAAAAATATTTGAAAGGTGGCACTGAGATCTGTGCAAGCAAATAATTTTTTATTTTCCTAAGAGATGGCTCATATTATTATTTAGAGAATATTATAGGAGAGAAATTTCGCATACTGTCACTGCTCTACGACATTGGCATATTTCAGAGTTACGCCAAAAGGCAAGTGACGGTCCATTGCAATCCTGATCACGAGGGTTATGAGATAATATTAAAGAAAAAGAAATGTGCCAACAGGAAAATAGAATCATAATGACATAAGTCACCAAATGACACGAAAAGATACTATCTCAAAAAGTGTAAAAAATGATTTACACCATTAGCGTAGAGCAGTGGCGATATGAGGGATATTTTGATAACTTTCATAGATGAATAGTATAAAAATATGGATAAATATATTTTGAAGTTGGGGGGGGGGGGGTGAAGGATTGGGGGAGAGTGAGCAGCATGTAAACATTCTCCAGAGAGACCAGAACAGTGTATAGAAATCTTCTTGGAAAGTGTACAATATGGTTCTCGACTCTGACTGATATCGCCCCCCCCCCATCCCCCCCCCCCTCCTCCTCCTCCCCGGGTCTGAGAACACGACTGACATCTCACTTTTTTCTCTTGTGACAAATCAGCATGTCGACATTGTGGGCTCTTTCCTATGTCGGCAGAATAAATATTTAAATTAAGTCTGCTTCAGTTCTGTCTAAAGACATGCTTAAGAGGGAGGTAAGGTCAAAATATGGCGAAAAAGAAGAAGTTGTATGTAGCAAAGCCTGGCGTAAGAAATAATGCCCAAATGATACATTTAAACGCAAAGGAAAAGGGGGGGGGGGGATCAACGTTTTCGGGGCGCTCCGAAGATCCAAGTCTGGAGTGGTACCTAAGGGCTGGTATTGATTTAATATATTAATATTCAACATTTTTGAAAGTTGTTTAATCATTTTATTAGTTCAATTTTCCAACATGCTGTCTTTCTTTTTTTCTCTCTTAAAGAAAGTTTTAACACGGAAAGCTTGGTTTATCTTCCCTTTCATTAATTTTTGCGTCTTATTGAAGCGTTTTTGGCATTATTTGTTGCCCGAGGCTTTGTTACATAGTTACAGCCTTTTCTTTTTGTCAGATTTTGACTTGGCTCCAAGCCTTGCGGGAGGTCGGGGGGGGGGGGGATGTCATTTGTTACAGGTTGGGGAGGGGGCAGGTGAGGCGACTCTGTCCGCTGTCTAGAACGTAATTAAGATTAAGCTGGTTATCACCGAAGGGTGGTCTTAATACAGCGGTCAGATGTGTCAGTGACACTAGCCTTGCATAATTCTTAACAGGACCTGCAGTGTTAGAAGGGCATATCTGACACTTCGTGAGAAACAGACAGAGCCGTCTTAACGCATGGGGCACACAGGGCAGTTGTCCAGAGGCTCCGAGGGTTTAAGGGGGCCCCATGCATGCAAATTTACAGTGGTTTTTGAAATGGGGAAGAAAGTTGGATTGTTTTGCCCAGTGGCCCATTATAGTGTTCAGGCGGCCCTGGAAATAGACAGTTTATCAAATAAAATTAAAATTCCCTTTACAGACACAATAATAATAGTGGTACCAAGATTCCCATGTTAGTTCAAGAAATAATTGCAGTAGCTATTAGTTCAACAACAACTCCCTTCTTGAGGATGGCTGATGACAGACCCGAGAAGAGAGCCATGATCGCCAGTGTCTGTTCCTGACAGGGCAACTGATGATGACGGTGATTAGTTCAAGAGATAATTATTGCAGTAGCTACTAGTTCAAGAGATAATTGCGGTAGCTATTAGTTGAAGAGATAATATTGCAGTAGCTATTAGTTGAAGAGATAATATTGCAGTAGCTATTAGTTCAAGAGATAATATTGCAGTAGCTATTAGTTCAAGAGATAATATTGCAGTAGCTATTAGTTGAAGAGATAATATTGCAGTAGCTATTAGTTGAAGAGATAATATTGCAGTAGCTATTAGTTCAAGAGATAATATTGCAGTAGCTATTAGTTGAAGAGATAATATTGCAGTAGCTATTAGTTCAAGAGATGATATTGCATTAGCTATTAGTTGAAGAGATAATATTGCAGTAGCTATTAGTTCAAGAGACAATATTGCAGTAGCTATTAGTTCAAGAGATAATATTGCAATAGCTAATAGTTCAAGAGATAATATTTCAGTAGCTATTAGTTCAAGAGATAATTGCAGAGGCTGCAGCTGAAAGTAATCGGGACTGCATTAAATCGCTGGGTTTGAGCCGGAGTTTAAGTTTGAGTTAATTTTGAGTATGAGTCTGAGTTTGAGTTTGAGTTAAGTTTGAGTTTGAAGGAAGCACGTCGACGCGATAAGGGGCCACATTGTGCTAAGAAGAAGCAAGACGACAGACAGAATATATAGGAGAATGATAGGACAGATGGAGACTTTACCAGAAGCGTCCACCAACCAGCCGCTGTATCTCCGGGTTACAATTCTGGCAATACAAGTGGTGAAACAGGCCAAAGTTAGTGTAGGTGCCAGAATGGTGGCTAGCAGCCCATAAACTGGTGGTTCACACTTAAACCTAGCGGGACGCAGTGGGCAGCGTGATTTTTTTTTCCGTACGATTTAGCAAATCCAGGAGCGGGGCAGCAACAGACCCCCCAAACACAGGTCATCGGCTTAGGGATTTCTCGTCCTATCGAACATTGCCATGGGTGCTACAATCTCTGGACTGTGCACCCTAACCCTGACTCTAATCCCAAAATTTCTCTGAACGTCACCGAAAATCCCTGGGATATGTTGGAGCTGTTGCTGCTACGCTCCTGAATTTGGTAAAGTGCCTGCGGGCAGTGCCCATTGTGCTAATGTGAAGCAAAACGTAGGGGCTGCGAGCCATCGGACTGGTGCCTACACCAGCTTGGTCTGTTTCACCCCGCCCCCCCCAAGGGTTGAAAAGTGCCAAATCACTGTATAAATCGCAGTGGCCCTTTGCCGATCTCCATGCTGACCACTTATCGGGTCAAGAAACTCTTCCTGATGATAACCTACGGGTCATTGTTATATATCTGCTCAATTCATATCGCTTATGACCCAGATCAAGTCAATTTACCTGGAAAATGTTATGATAACCTGACTGAGGTGCGTCAGGTTCACTTTTTCTCCTTACACCTCACAAACATAACGTAACATAGAAAGGGTGAAAAATAAAAGACTAAAATGTAGTGCTTGATAAACCTATTTCAATTATCGCCCTCTTCATCATCATCATCCACATCATCATCAACATCATCTCACCATCATCGTAATTATTATCATCTTCATCATCAACAACATTAACAGCAACAACAGCATCCTCCTCCTCATCATCTACAACAATAACAACAACAACATCATCATCATCATCATCATCGTCATCAGCATCATCATCATCACCGCCATCACCATCATCATCATTAACAACATTATCATCATCATCATCATCATCATCAACATTATCATCATCATCATCAACATTATCATCATCATCATCATCAACATTATCATTATCATCATCATCATCATCAACATTATCATTATCATCATCAATATCATCATCATCATCATCCTTTTTTTCTCGCCCTTATTCTCTCCTTCCCCTCGTCCACAGCTCAAGAGGAAGTGACCAAACTTACGTTTTCCTTCTTCTCAGCCGCACAAGAGGGGTTTCACGTCTAGGTACTTAGCATTTGTGGTGACTACTAGTACAGACTCAACTCAGGCCCGATTTCCAAAGTACAGAATTCTGACAAGATCTGAAAAAAACAATCACAGATAAAAAAAAAATGCTAATCTGTTGTCATGGTTACCGGAAAAGCTGTAAATAAATCGAATGAAAACTCAAGCAAAGAGATCTGGAGAACAGAATTCAGAGATGAAAATGAATCGGCAACATAGCCATTAAGTTAATAAAGTCAAATCAGTTTTACAAGCTTTTTTGGTAAAAACTAGCATCTCCCCACAACCTTAACCTTTCCCCAAATAGCATGGAGTCACTACTGTGATTTAAAGTGACCAATCAAAAGAACCTTTATATCAAGTGGCCAGATTTTACTCGGATTTTCGTCAATGCCAGATTTCAAAATAGGAAGCCAAACTGACAGTTATACTTTTTTTTTTTAAACAAAAATAATTACTTTGCCTTAAGTAAAAGAGTATGGTCGCTGGGATTAAGGTGGGGGTGTGGGGTGTGTGTGTGGGTGGGGGGGGGTGGGTGGATGGGGAGAGGAGAGGAGGGAGCGGGGATACCATTACGGAGTGTGCAACAGCTCTCATGTAGGTCGGTGAGATAACAGTCTTTGTCACTTATCTGTGGTAATGAAATCCGTATGATTTCCGGTGCAATAAACATGGCCACGTAAGCTTTTTTTCAGGTTGTGTGGAATTTTCTGAGCTGATAGCAACAGAATTTAGTTCTCCTGTTATTTGATAAAGCTTTTATTTTGTAAAACATTTTTTTTTTACTGTTTGCTGAAATGTGGGAGTTGCATATTTAATATGAATTTCTTTTCAGCAAGAAAGTAGGACGGATAGGATAGTAGCAGGTAATGTAGAAATTAGGTCACTCACACAACCAACGCTTGATCATTTTGTTGTAATAATACTAAGGTTATCACTGGCCCGCATCAGCCAACATATCATGGAAACATAATTACTTCAATACGTACGTTGAAATGAGAGCTTTTTAACACGATTTCTTCTTCTTCTTCTTCTTCTTCCCATGTAGTTGACTCGTCTATATAATCTGACGATTCCTCAACTGCACTATGTGCGACTCGACGCCCATGCTCTGAGGCTGAAACAGGCTAAAACAGCATATATTAAGACCATTTAAAATATATCGTTGTGTAATTTCTTTGTATATGTATATCTCTGGTTAAAAATATCTCCTGGTACCTAGATTGTGCACAGAAATAGACCCACATTTTAAATACAATGGTAGCTGCAACGGATAATTATGTTCTTCAATTCATTGCCAAAAGCCGTTGTAGACGATATTTTTTGGACTTCTACCGGGAGGTTGTTCCACATCCTGATGACACTAGGGTAAAAAGAGTAAAGATGGCTGTTAATCCGTGAGTTGGGGATGTTATATTTTATGTTATTCTTTCTGTTGCCTCTGGTGTTAATGCTGAGGTGGTTCAGTGGGATATCGGTATTTCCTTCCCTGCCCTTATAAAATAGTTTTACTTTGTTTTTTGCTCTTCTTTCTTCTAGTGGTGTCCACTCGAGGTCTCTCATCATTGTATTGACACTACTGCTTCTAGCATAATCATTTGTCACAAAGCGAGCAGCTCTCCTCTGGACCCTTTCCAGTTGTTCTATGTTTATCCGACAGTGGGGGTCCCAGACACTGCAGCCATACTCTAGGGAGGGCCTCACGAAGGTGTTATAGCATTTTTCTTTTACTTTCCCATCACAGTTAGAGATGTTCCTTTTCAGAAATGCTAGTATACTGTTTGCTTTGTTACATGTGCTATTAATATGTTGGTTCCATGTAAGTTTTCTGTCTAATGTAATTCCTAAATATTTAGCCTCATCTGTTTCACTCAATTTCTCGCCATGTATAAAGTAGTCCGAGGTGATGTTGCGATGTTTATTTGAAATTCTCAGGACTTGGCATTTATTGGGGTGGAATTCCATACGCCAGTCCCTCTCCCATTCTTGTAGACTGTCCAAATCTTTCTGTAAAATTTCCGTATCTTCTTTTGAATTTATTGATCTATAGAGGAGGCTATCATCGGCGAACAGTCGTAATTTAGTGCCTGGAGAGATCTTACTCGGCATATCGTTAATGTAAACTAAAAATAGCAAGGGGCCCATTACAGTACCCTGAGGTACTCCCGAGAGAACAGGTGCAGGATTGGATGACTTTCCGTCAACGACTACTATTTGTGTTCTGTTTTCTAAAAAAGACTTAATCCACTTCAAAGTACTGTTTCTAACTCCATAATGGTTTAGTTTAGTCAAAAGGCTAGCATGGTGCACTTTATCGAAGGCCTTACTGAAATCTAGTAAAATGGTGTCCGTCTGCCTGGTATTATTCAACTTATTAACAAAATCGTGAGCTGGGACTCACACGACCTGTATTTTCTAAAACCATGCTGTACATGTGTTAAAACCGAGTGTCTCTGGAGATGCTTCATGATGCTGGTGTGCAAAATATGCTCTAAAAGCTTACAAGATATTGATGTCAGGGAGACTGGTCTATAATTTTCAGGACTAGCATTTAATGGGACATTGTCTCCGAATGTAGTATATTTTATCGCTGTACTTTTAGCATGATTTAGTTAGATATTGTGTCTGAATGTAGTATTTTATAGCCGTACTTTTAGCATGTTTTAATGGGACACTGTCTCTTATTGGGGGGCGGCGGGGCTTCGTAAAAAATACTGATATTGCAATTAGAGTCAACGGAGACGCAAGACAGACATGACTCAATGCACTATCAGTCTCTCTCTCTCTCTCTCTCTCTCTCTCTCTCTGGGGTCACACCCACGGCCTCTCGCATAAAAGGCGTGTCCCAAACCTTTCAGCTCACTTAACCACTCCTTCTTGTGTCAAACTTACAGAAATTTAATACTCGCTATTTTGTTGTTGTTTGTTTGTTTGTTTTTTAAGCCCCAGCCGGTCATGGGAACATTGGACAAAACAAGGTTTCCCTGTCTACCTTTATAATGAGACATTAAATTTATCACTCACCGCTAAAGGACACGATATCCTTGTTAGGATAAAATGATGTTTTCCCCGAGTGTCACAGCGACATGAGTATCTCTGACACATCTGGCCCGTATATATTGCTGACGTAGTGGTTTCTGAATGTGATATCATTATTTTTCCTTTCCTTTTCCTTTCTGTCTCGGTCAGCAAGTTCTGTTTCATTTGCAGAGGAAACGAACACATTTCTGAAATTCAAAATTCTTCTAAAAAAAAAAAAGAAACTGTGTTGGCATTTCTATGCTGGAAGAAAACAATAATATTATTTTGTTTGTATCAAGAAACGCCACAGAATTTGTGTTTTAACGTAAATTTTAATTTTAATTCGTCTTTTGTTCAAAATTCCAAGGTCACGTTTCGTTCTTCCAAGACTTTTTTTTCTTTTTATCATAGCCAAACTTTTCGAGTGCGCATGCTCGGCCGCCGTACACTGGAGTAGGGGGTGGGATGGGGGATACCGCATGACAGTCAACATCACAATATTGGGTGACCAAGGGTGCAGCAAAACAATCCTGACATTTCCAAACATCGTTGTCATTATTACTATTCAGCTCTTTCACTGAGATAGTTTAATTATTACAAGTCCAAGTTCAAGTTTCAAGTTTAGTTTATTGTAGGCTAGACCACAGACTAATAAATAACCAGACTGGAAACACAAGCTTCGGGCTGTGTCGTTTTTTACGGAAGTTAATGAGATGCGGCCGCATAACCAACGTGGCCACCGCTCGGGAAATTCCGATTTTAGTTCTATCTGCATTAGAAATTTCTTTTTATTTGTCAAGATTGGTTGTACATGTATTGATAATGCATTGTCTTGCCTATCCTTTCATTTTATTGTCTACAGCTGCCTTTTTTTTATTGTTATAAATTATGACCGTCTGGACTTTTAACGACCGCTGCATTGTAACTGTGCTGAAGCGTCGGTCGCAACCGTAAATCTAATGTGGCGAATGG
Source organism: Onchidella celtica (assembly GCA_963931925.1). Classification (NCBI taxonomy): domain Eukaryota; kingdom Metazoa; phylum Mollusca; class Gastropoda; order Systellommatophora; family Onchidiidae; genus Onchidella; species Onchidella celtica. The sequence continues at coordinate 53,076,415 of OZ007571.1, forward strand.
TTCATGACCTTTCGCTGTTTTGTGACGTCACACAATGGGATCATCCAGTCTGTTTAATTTATTAGTCTGTGGGCCCGACGGCCAATTCAAAATACACAGAAGAATCATGCACACAATTTTTGAAAACATTAAAAACAAACAAACAAACAGACAAAACGCACGGTCATTCACTCTCTCCGCTCCCTGCTGCCTGCTACAATTCATAAACTTACTCACAATAGTATACAATAAGTATATAAACAAACACAATAAGTCAATAACAGGCATACATGAAGTGACGTGGTATAGAACCTCAGTGAAAAATGGCAAACATCTAGTTAAAATGACTTGCTGAGGCGAATTGCGGAAGGCAAAAACGATTTTCTGTATCTTTTGCTTCCATGCGTATTATTCTATTCATGTGTATTATTCTATTCATGTGTATTATTCTATTCATGTGTATTATTCTATTCATGTGTATTATTCTATTCACGTGTATTATTCCATTCATGTGTATAATTATTCTATTCATGTGTATTATTCTATTCATGTGTATTATTCTATTCATGTGTATTATTCTATTCATGTGTATTATTCTATTCATGTGTGTTATTCTATTCATGTGTATTATTCTATTCATGTGTATTATTCTATTCATGTGTATTATTCTATTCATGTGTATTATTCTATTCATGTGTATTATTCTATTCATGTGTATTATCCTATTGAGGTATCATTGCTACGGCCTAATTACTGGATAGGTAGGATGACATAAATTATTTTCATTGTTTTTACGACTTATGAATGCGATATCAACAGATGATCAAAAACATTATGAGATATCAATTCTGTTGACCTGAATTAAAAGAACATCCATATTCACAGTTAGGTAATTTTGTGACACATGACAGTTTTCAACAGTGGTCTAGTAATGGCAACGGATAGAATGAAAAAAAAAAAGGATGTCAGATAGCACTGAATCTAACATCTAAGTTTAGGCCTCTGTGTCCAGGTCGTTTTCATTTCTCGGCAATTGGGTAATAGTGCACTGTTGGGATAAAATACTATTATACGCCAATTTAGGTCAAATTTACTTTACGTGAATCATTTTATAGAATGAAATAAAATATTAACTGTGTTTTAACCGTGACTTACTTTTTTAAGTTATGTACATTTCAATAAGATAAGACAAGAAAGGAATCATTTTAGTATCCCACGAGGACAATTAACGTTCACAGAGCTTTTAAGAGCACATATATATATTACACGGAACCCTAATACAAAGGCAAGGATATTATGTAAGTAAGATGGCATGGAACCTTAGAACAATTTGGCTCACAATCATGTGACTATAATGTTTTGTTGAGGCGTATGGCGGAGGGCAATTAAAACGATCTTTGTATCTATCTCTGCTTGCTTTCATGTGCTCCTGGATGATTTAGAAATTATTTTGATGAAACGAGAATGATGGTAACTGTCATTTAAGATGAAATAAATTTCTTCACGTAAGCATTTGAGTACAGATGTGTACTAATACAAATAATGTACAAATATCTACAAAAATATATCTTATCTTTCTATCTGGTTTATAATTTCGATGATGAAGGTGTAATTGATTCTTCTGTTTAAAATCTGCCATAAATACATTGTAATACTTTTTATGTTAACCTGATCTGACCAATTAAATGAGTATTGCAATAATGAAAGCAGTTACAATGGCGCCGGTTTATAGGGAATATTAACTCTAGTGTTTACTTTTACATAATGCACTTCGAATATTTTGAACATCGTTGCTGTAAAGACAAATCAACAGAGTTTATTTGTTAGCTGTTGTTACTTGTACGTACGCACCCCAAGCGTGCGTACGCA
>OZ007571.1:53083262-53100762 GCA_963931925.1 Onchidella celtica
ATGGCTCACCGCCTCATAAATTTTGCTACGCACTAGCATAATAGGGCACTGTCCGCTGCATTCCGCTAGGTAGCTGTATGGGCAGTGCCGGTTGTGCTGGTCTGATTCACACCTTAGCTGGGCAGAATGATGACGAAAGGCCTATTTATAAAATGTGCACTCTCCATTTTGAGGACCCCTTCCCTTCCTTTGCTCTCCATTTCACGAAATATCACAAAAACCACAGAGAAACTGTGGGGTCGCAGCAGGGCTATAAGCAAAGTCAAAATTGGGCAAACTTCTCTTTAGTTTGCTTTGTATTGTTTGGGTTTTATTTCTCACGCGGGGTTTTGCAACATACAATCTTTTCTTTTTGCCCAATTTTGACTTTTCTCTCCATTTCTACGCCTTTCATACACCAGGACCTAGTCTCAACCCTTCTACTCACCTTGTAAGGGCATATGGCCATTAAAATGTTGCATATTCACTCTAAAGCCTCGATGCTTAAGGCTTTAAATGACATTTTGCACGGGCAATTTGACTGTTCCATTAAAAATATGACATTATTTAATTTTTATATCATGATTTATAATCCTATATGGTAGTTTGTTTGAAAAAATTATGAATAAAACTGAACTTTTGAATCCTTACCATAAATGAATAGTGCACGTACGCTTCACAGACTCCATTCCCCCTACCCGTAATGTACACTTTTCATTCGATGGAGGACCTCCCGCCCCCGTCTCCCCCCCTTTTTTTGAGTGCACGTCCCTTACGGACCCCCCCTCCCCCCTCCTCCCTGGGCGATGATGACAAAGTGTGCAACAGAATGGGCCCAAATGCAAACCGAATTTTAGAACCTTCCGATTTCGTGACTGTTTGTACATTATGCATGATTCATTTTGCCACAGGGGGTTGAGTTCAGGAAGGGAAGGGGCGTCAAAGGGGGATTTTGAGACTGGGTTGGGGTGGCCAGGGGTGGAGTGGGGTATCAGGCGTAGGAGGTTGGAAGAAGGGGGGCAGAGGTTGGTGGGTGGGGGGCGATTTTACATAATTCTTAATAATGCAAATCACAACATTGACAGCGATGCGTGTTTTCAATTTGAAGGGCTGGCACAGTGAGGTTGCATGCCTATTAATCGATAAGGTTAGTTTCCTTTGAACTGATTAATTCCTATAAGCCGCTCTGGGCGGCTCGTCAGTAACTTGCTCAGCTCAAACAGTATTCAACTAATAAAGTTCACCTCCTCTCTCTTTCCTGTCTCTCGCTGTCTCACTCACTCTCCTTCCCCTTCCCCTCTCTCTCTCTTTCTTTCCTTCTCGCATTCTCTCTCTCTCTCTCTCTTTCTCTCTCTCTCTTCCTCCATCTCACACCTCTCTCTCTTTCTCCAGCTTCCACCCAGCCAGCCTCCCAGCACGCCCCCCACCCCATCATATTTCCCCCTGATATTTTCAGAATCAGCGGTTTAGTAACGATGTAAAAATGTGTCATATGGGGCGTGAACCGCCGTGGAAACATATTTTAAATATGAAATCTCACACTCTCGATTACGTTATCAGAACAGGAAATTCCCCGAGGTCTGAAAAACGCAACAACAGCAGAAAAAGACAAAACAAAAACCCCACAGCGGACTGGCATTTTCATTTTATGCAGGTTAACCATTTCCATTTGTCAGCTGTATGACATGCTCACACTATATCTTGGTGGGTCCTGAGGCTAGTGGTTACACACCGAGAGAACGGTCGCAGAAAATAATGAAATATTTGCCGGCAATGACAGCAAAACAATCTAGAAAATATGTGGTAACTTGAATACTGAAAAACTCATTCGAAACGTGATTATATAGCCATCTATTTTGTTTATTCGTCCGTCTATAGATTGACCTAGTTATCTATGAGTCATTCTTCATTCGTCCATTTATCAGTCTATTACTCCCGTGTCTAAGTTCATGCATTGAAACCTTTCCCCTCCATCCCCCATCACTGAATCCATCTCTCCAATTATCCATCCATCCACCTACCCATCCATCAGTTCACCCATCCATCTGTCCACCTACCCACCCACCCATCCATCCACCCTCCCACCCATCCATCCGTCCATCCATCCGTCCATCCATCCCTCCATGCATCCATGCATCCATCCATCCATGATCCATATCAGACACGAATTTACATTGAACAGGTGGATTTTTTTCTTGTCCTAACTTTATTTCCGTGATGACCCATTTCTGTATGTACGAATCCAAATGAAATAGTACCAGGTGAAAGACTCGAATTTACCAAGCATTAATCACACAATGCATTGACTACAGGTCATACACCAAACACCTTGACGTAAGCACTTTATCTGTAACATGCCATAACTCCAACGCTTAAAACGGACGGTCACCGCATTCCACACATCGCTGTGTTTTCACGTCAATTAGTAACATGTCACGACATTTTCCGGTCACCTATTTCACATTGAAACTTGGGAAATTATTCTAATTAAGGGTCATCCTTAAAGTGCGTATGTCCTATTTTTGGCGAATTTTGACACCCCTTTTCCCATGTGTACGCTTCTAATTCGCTGGGCCTTAGGCCTCTTTAAAAGGCATTGTATTAGATATTATTAGACAGTTTTGCAGTATTTGAACTGACTAAAAGGTCAATACCTCTCCCCGCTTTCTCTTCAGCATTGTAAACCCTAAAAAAAGAACGGAATTAAAAAAAAGGAGTAGGAGGAGGAGGCTTTGCACAGCCAGTGAAATTTTCATCAGTGTGCACATTGGAGGGATACTCTTTAGCGAAGACACAAACGATTCATTGACAATTGTGTTACTGGTATTAGACTCTGCAGCCTAACCTCCTTCCATCATTTTCTCCTCCGTTCTATCTCTGTATCCAGCCATCCATCCATCCATCCATAAGATAAGATAAGATAAGATAAGATAAGATAAGATAAATTTTATTCGTCCTTGTACAAGGAAATTTGTTTTGATCATTGAATACATAACAATACAGTTACAGAAGCAGAAAGTATGATACATAGCGCGCACACACACATATATACACACACACTGATAAATTAACTAAATTAACAAAATTAACAGTGCACACAATATGCTTCCCTAACTAAAACACATTGACCTGACACGCAGGACATAAATCAACTGTGCACAGATTACGATCAAGATGACGACATTATTGTAACATCCTAGTTGATGATGGAATAAACGATTTAAAGTAGCGCTCAGTTTTAGTTTTCTTTGACAACAGCCTTAAACTTCTTACAGATCTTATATATTCCTTGTTCAGGGGATGTTGGGGGTCATTTATAATAATATTAGCTTTTTTAATACAAGCACCAGTGTACAGCTCATCAAAATATGGCAGATCACAGACACAAATTTTGGATGCTTTTTTAATTAAATTATTGATCTTATTTTTATCTTTTTGTAAGATGTTTCCTCCCCAAAAGACAACTCCATACATCCACCCATTCATCCATCCATCCATCGGTCCATTCATCCATCTATCCATCCATCCATCCATTCACCCATCCATCCATCCCCCCATCCATCCGTCGGTCCATTCATCCATCCATTCATCCATCCATCCACCCATCCATCCGTCGGTCCATTTATCCATCCATTCATCCATCCATCCATCCATCCATCCATCCATCCCCCCATCCATCCGTCGGTCCATTCATCCATCCATTCATCCATCCATTCATCCATCCATCCATCCATCCCCCCATCCATCCGTCGGTCCATTCATCCATCCATTCATCCATCCATTCATCCATCCATCCACCCATCCATCCGTCGGTCCATTTATCCATCCATCCATCCATCCCCCCATCCATCCGTCGGTCCATTCATCCATCCATTCATCCATCCATTCATCCATCCATCCACCCATCCATCCGTCGGTCCATTTATCCATCCATCCATCCATCCCCCCATCCATCCGTCGGTCCATTCATCCATCCATTCATCCATCCATTCATCCATCCATCCATCCTTCCATCCATCCATCCCAGTTCTCTTCCACCCCATCTGTTTCCCTTCTCCCTATCCCTTCCCATCCCCTATTTCCCAATTCTCCACCCCCTCATCTGTTTCCCTTCTTTCTATCCCTCCACATCACCCATTCCCATCTTTCCATCCCAGTTCTCTCCCACCCTCATCTGTCTCCTTTCTCTCTATCCTCCTCACCCTCATCACCCATTCCCCATCTCTCCATCCCAGTTCTCCAATGTCCGGTATCGCATAAAATGCATGACCGATGTCATTTTCAGATAACCCTGTTGACCACTAAAGTTCCCTGACCTCAAGTGTATTCACATCTCACTCCAGGTGTCTGCAGGACCAGCCAGCTCGCTGTTCTGGCAAACTTCCCCTCCACCAACACTAAACACTAACAGGGCCATCAATGTACACGACTGTACCAGCGTTGGGCTCTTTTAGTCTTAGTATACAAGCATTTTAAGCGAAGCCACATCTTCGTGCTAGAGCCAGTTGATGGTGAAAAATGACATGACTCTATCTGCGCATTAAGATAGCGCAAGGTATCAAGCTAGGAGTGTTGTACAGCGGTCTTAGAATGTGGGAACTGGGCATCGTATGTCTGTCTGTCTGTCTAAATGTCTGCTTGTGTGTATGCCATTCTGTTTATTTATCTGTCTGTCTCTCTATATATATGTATATTGATCTGTCTAATTATGTTTGTTTGTAGGTCTATTTGTTTGCCAATCTGTCTATCCGTCTCAGTCTGTATGTCTGTTTTGTATGCCTCTCAGCCTATTTATCTGTCAGTCTGCCTGTCTGTCTGTATTTTACATAATTATGTATGTATGTATGTATGTATGTATCCCGACGAACCAGCAGACTGGCGCCCCATCTCCCTGCTTGCCTCCTCTTACAAACTTTACGTCAAACTTATACAAGAGAGAGCCTTGAAATGGATCGTAGCAACGGGCAGATTATCGCCCAAACAGAAAGGCTCACTCCCAAGGCATGGACTGCATGAACACGTCTTCTCCTTGAAAACTGAAATCGACAACTTACGCCATAAGAGTTCTAAACTCTTTATTACGTTTGTCGATATAAAGGACGCTTACGGAAGTGTAGATCATAATATAATGATAAAAACAATGAAGGACTCGAAATGTCCAGACAATATAGTGCAGATCACAAAGGACATCTACACGAATTCAACATTTCAGGTCCAGGCCGGCAGAGCGCTCACCCCCAGTATTGTCCGCGGCCGTGGCATTATCCAGGGGTGTCCCTGGAGCTCCATCGTTTTCATCCAAGCCATGGATGCTTGGCTCCGCTGGATGGCTTCACCATACACTGACGTATGCATCCCGAACCCGTGTCTGGCGTACATGGACGACGTGTCGATGACTGCAACCACAGAACATGACATGAAAGCAATGATCACAAAAAGTGAACAATTTATGAACTTTTCCGCAATGGAAGTTAAGCACAAGAAGTGCGCTGTCCTACATGGACAAAGAACTGGGAACAACTGGTCTAAAAACGATACTACATCAAAAGTGACATTTGAAATTCAGAACGATATGATTCCCATGTTTGGGAGAGATAAAAAATATACTTACTTAGGTCATGACCTCAACTTAAGCGGAACCTCCCTAAAAGAGCAAATGAAAAAGGCAACTGATCATTTTGAAAATGTTTTAACTAAGATTGAAAACTCAGTCTGACCTTTGGCATACAAAATTGAAGCTGTTAATTCTATGGCTATTTCTAAACTAATCTTTTATTTCAATAACATATCAATCCCAGATACTGTTTTGCAACACCTAGAGGATTGTATTATCAATTTTGTAAGAAATGTACTAGGACTTAATCAGTCATCGACCCGTTCTTTTGTCTTTGTCCCTTTGAAGACGGGTGGCCTCGGAATATTGAAACCATCCACAATGTATTATGTTAAAAGAGTCACCTTTTTACTATCTATGCTCAATTGTGACGACGAGCAGGTACGAAAGACAGCGCGCAACGCGCTTCATTTACACATATACATGTCAAAGCGAAAAGTTAAAGAGGTACAAGATAGAACGCAACATCATTTTGGTGGATTCGAGTTGACAGAGAAAAATATACTGAAAAAAGGAAAGCAAAGTTAACTGGGGGGCTTCCGACTTTGTCGAAATGAATAGATTGTGTACAAAATTGAAATCTTCTTTAAATTTTGATGCAGATTATGATCTTTTCACTTTGTCTATGTACGATAGCAACAATACTTTAATGTCCACCAGCAATGTACACACGCTTTCAAAATATTTCAAACAACAAAGAATGAAAGAAGATATTGATTATTGGCGTAACTTGGAACAACAGGGTCAAATTTTTAACAGTGTCATGAAATGCATGCATTCATCATCCAGTGCTGTTCTGAAAAACTCAAGTGTGAATGACAATATCATAAAATTTACAATGAAGGGGAGATTACAACTTCTTGAAACAAATGTTAACATGAATAAATATTACCCCGAGACATTCCCTCGATCATGTTCCCTTTGCAATCATCCATATGACACAAACTCACATATTCTCAATGGATGTCAACAATTTAAAGGAATGTACTCAGAAAGGCATGACAGAATTGTAAATTATTTGTATGAACACATCTCCAATAAATTAGCCAGTGATAAATGTGTAGTGACAACCAACAAATGTGTTCAGGTGGACGAAAACATCCCCAACAAGCCTGATATACTCGTATTAGATGAAAAGAACACAGATGCTTTTATTGTAGAAATTGCTGTCCCATTTGACATTTTCATCGATTTATGTTTTCGTGAAAAGTTTTTGAAATATCTATCATTGCATAATGATATGAATGACAAGGGCTACCACTGTAGAATCATTGTTATTATCGTGGGAGCATTGGGGACTGTTCATAACAAAGCCGCACCAGGGTTAAAAATGCTAGGTTTCAGCAATAGGCAGTCAACTAGCATGTGCAAGTTTATCAGCATTAGCGCAATTATAGGTTCGCAAAGAGTATGGAAGAGAAGGTATAATTTAATCTGATTGAAGTAACGTACAAAATGTAATGTCTATTGTACGGAATATATTGGTGTGTTGTACAGCTGAAGATGGTTGAATATGTGATTGTGTAAATGGATGTATTCATTGCATGTAAAATCATATAGTCAATAAAGTTCTTGAAATATGTATGTATGTATGTATGTATGTATGTATGTATGTATGTATGTATATATGTATGTATGTATGTATGTATGTATGTATGTATGTATGTATGTATGTATGTATGTTTTGTGTGAAAGGGAGGATGCAAGTGCTTGAATGTGAGAGTCTTTTGCACACATACTATCCAAACAGTTATTCAAAAACATGTAAACTTTGTAATTTCTATGCTGAGACAGTATCCCATGTTTTGAATGGATGTAAAAAACTGAAGCCGCTTTACCAGCAAAGACACAACAAAGTTGTCAATAAGATCTTTGAGAAAGTAAGTGATGTGTACAAAAGGAACACGCATGTCTCATTGAAAAAAGACACACCTTTAAGTCCAGCTCATTTTGATAACACCCAGGAAAATTTTGACACCACTGCCAACAGGCCTGATATTACAATTATTGATCGTGAACACAAAAGAGTATGGCTTGTAGAGGTTGCAGTCTGTTTTGATGCCCATATTGAAAACTGCTACCAAAATAAATTTAATAAATATTTCCCCCTCAGTATGGAGATTAACAAAATGGGATTTAACACCCGTGTAATTGTTTTGATTGTTGGCAGTCTGGGCCACATTCATAAAAATTTTTCTAAAGGATTGTTCCAACTAAATATCAGAAAATATGAAATCCGGGGTCTCTGCAAATACTTAAGCAATAGTGCAATATTCTCATCCCATCACATATGGAAACGCCGTTGTAAATCCCATCCTCTATAATCTATGTACTGTGTCATTACCCTTTTATATCATTATTTCAATATTCTTCATGAGTCTTGTTTCCTGTTTACCTGCATCCAGCATGCTACCATCCATTTTGATGTATTTCTCATCATCATTTTTCTATGATGTTACATTACTTGTATTGTATTATAGAGAAATAAAGATATTGATATGTATGTATGTATGTATGTATGTATGTATGTATGTATGTATGTAACTATGTATGTATGTATGTATGTATGTATGTATGTATGTATGTATGTATGTATGTATGTATGTATGTATGTATGTATGTATGTATGTATGTATGTATGTATGTAAGTACGTACATATGTATGCATGCATGTGTGTGTGTGTATGGTGCAGACAGAAAAGAGTGTTTTGCTTTGATCTCAACACGAAAACTCAAAAAAAGAATGACAACAAAAACCAATGCAATAACAATAACAACAACATAAACAAAATGGCCCTTGTAGGACATAAGTGCCACTTGGAGGGGTTACGGGGTGAGGGGATGTGTTTGAGGTCGATCGGATATTAGCATTAGCTTAACTGCAAACATTCTCCTTTACCAGTGGAGAAATATGCTTGTTGCTCACCACTGCCCTCAAAAGAACAACAAACAGTAGAACAACAATAACAAACACCAATCATAACATCACATGATCCATTTAATCACGAGACGGTTCTTCTGTTATTATCGTCACCTGACTAAACTTATAGAGTTTCATCCGTGTGAAAACACTATGAATAAGAGGGAGACACGTGTTTAGGTCTTTATTTTAGGAGGTTCACTGCACTTGGCATTTACATCTCACCTCTCTTGTTTTTATTTTTGTTGTGGTAGGGATTCGTTCTTTAGAATGTTGCCCTGGCAGCGGCCTGTTCGGCCTGCTCTTTTCGATTTCCAACTGCCAGGGCATCTTTAACGTGCGCAACGTGCACACGGGCCCTCCGAATTTTTCGTCCTTATCCAAGAAGACTAGCTGCTCGATCCTACCTACCATAGGATCAGGGACAGGGAGATATGAGACAAATCCCAACTTCCAACATGCCTGCACCGACCGGGATTTGAACCCGGTACTTTCGGCATGAGAGGCGAGCAACCTTGCCTCTAGACCACCGCGTGTAAGAAAGAGACAGAAACAGAGAGGAACACAAGTGGGATCTTGGGATCGCAGATGGGTTTTCAAAAAAAAAAATAAACACTGTCAGTTCTGTTGTTTTTTTTCTTGGTCTCTGCACCAGGAGAAAGGGGCCATCCTTAAGGTAAGTATGCTCGAGTTTGGTAAAGTTCATTTGTTAAAAATAATGAAAAAAAAAAAGAAGATAAACTTGAACTTTCTATCATTTTTAACATAATTGAAATGAGTACGTGCGCTTCACACATGTAAGTTTTTCGCGCCCAGGAGGATGGACTAGCATTGATAGATTGATGAGTAGATGGACAGATGGATAAATACGCAGTCGTTTAGATAAAGAAGGATAAATGGGGAGACAATGAATGCTAGATAGAAACAGCCACGCTGACAGACAATTACACCGATGGATAGCTGGCTTCGTAGACAACTAGGCTGATAGACAGACAGATGGGTATATAGATAGATAGATAGATAGATAGATAGATAGATAGATAGATAGATAGATAGATAGATAGATAGATAGATAGATAGATAGATAGATAGACATACAAACATACATACATACATACATATCAAATTTGTTTATTTCCATGAAATACATGTCAAATGTACCCGTACAATATCTCATTGGAAAAACAAAACTTCACATTGTACAAAAGCGGAAATACGTGCTATGGTCCCATTCATTCTTGCTCTCCAAATCTTCTTCTCTGGTAAAATATTAGAGTTGATACAATATTATTTCACTTTATGCTAAACTACCTCTGTCCTACTTTCTTGCTCTCCAAATCTTCTTCTCTGGTAAAATATTAGAGTTGATACAATATTATTTCACTTTATGCTAAACTACCTCTGTCCTACTTTCTTGCTCTCCAAATCTTCTTCTCTGGTAAAATATTAGAGTTAATACAATATTATTTCACTTTATGCTAAACTACCTCTGTCCTACTTTCTTGCTCTCCAAATCTTCTTCTCTGGTAAAATATTAGAGTTGATACAATATTATTTCACTTTATGCTAAACTACCTCTGTCCTACTTTCTTGTTCTCCAAATCTTCTTCTCTGGTAAAATATTAGAGTTAATACAATATTATTTCACTTTATGCTAAACTACCTCTGTCCTACTTTCTTGCTCCCCAAATCTTCTTCTCTGGTAAAATATTAGAGTTAATACAATATTATTTCACTTTATGCCAAACTACCTCTGTCCTACTTTCTTGCTCTCCAAATCTTCTTCTCTGGTAAAATATTAGAGTTAATACAATATTATTTCACTTTATGCTAAACTACCTCTGTCCTACTTTCTTGCTCTCCAAATCTTCTTCTCTGGTAAAATATTAGAGTTAATACAATATTATTTCACTTTATGCTAAACTACCTCTGTCCTACTTTCTTGCTCTCCAAATCTTCTTCTCTGGTAAAATATTAGAGTTAATACAATATTATTTCACTTTATGCTAAACTACCTCTGTCCTACTTTCTTGCTCTCCAAATCTTCTTCTCTGGTAAAATATTAGAGTTAATACAATATTATTTCACTTTATGCTAAACTACCTCTGTCCTACTTTCTTGCTCTCCAAATCTTCTTCTCTGGTAAAATATTAGAGTTAATACAATATTATTTCACTTTATGCTAAACTACCTCTGTCCTACTTTCTTGCTCTCCAAATCTTCTTCTCTGGTAAAATATTAGAGTTAATACAATATTATTTCACTTTATGCTAAACTACCTCTGTCCTACTTTCTTGCTCTCCAAATCTTCTTCTCTGGTAAAATATTAGAGTTAATACAATATTATTTCACTTTATGCTAAACTACCTCTGTCCTACTTTCTTGCTCCCCAAATCTTCTTCTCTGGTAAAATATTAGAGTTAATACAATATTATTTCACTTTATGCCAAACTACCTCTGTCCTACTTTCTTGCTCTCCAAATCTTCTTCTCTGGTAAAATATTAGAGTTAATACAATATTATTTCACTTTATGCTAAACTACCTCTGTCCTACTTTCTTGCTCTCCAAATCTTCTTCTCTGGTAAAATATTAGAGTTAATACAATATTATTTCACTTTATGCTAAACTACCTCTGTCCTACTTTCTTGCTCTCCAAATCTTCTTCTCTGGTAAAATATTAGAGTTAATACAATATTATTTCACTTTATGCTAAACTACCTCTGTCCTACTTTCTTGCTCTCCAAATCTTCTTCTCTGGTAAAATATTAGAGTTGATACAATATTATTTCACTTTATGCTAAACTACCCCTGTCGTACTTTCTTGCTCTCAGCTTCCGTACGTTAAAAGAGCCTATGCCACTGCTAACAATGCAGTATTTTGCTATAAATTTTGCTTCAATTTTACTGAGGCCAAGTTTACATAGTCCACTTTTTACTCTCTTGTGGACGTGACCTAATGAACCAAAGACCAAAAGAATTATTTCACAATGATATCCTAGTGAATTAATTTCCAGACACAAGGGATAGTATTTATCAAATTTCGACTGATAGCACCTGTCAATGAAGGCATCGAATGGGATAGATATTTCAACAAGCTTTACTGCCTTATTATCTGGGTCTATGACTGTGATATCCGGTCTGTTTTGTGAGTGGTTGAAGGATGTATTACTAGACTGAAAAATTGCTGGCGTGAGGGGCGTATCCATAAGGACAATTTTATTGTTGATGCTGTTTCCTTTAATTTTGTTTGTTATAAAGTTAACAATTCTGTTGTGTCGCTTCTGATACGACATGGTCTTGAATTTTGTGCATCCATTTAAAATATGTGAGGCAGTTTCTGTAGGATGGTTACAAAGTTTACATATTTTGGAATACACATTAGGATAGTAAAGACTCATTAAGCTTTCACATGGAAGTAATTGTAATCGTCCCTTAGTGATAAAAGTTCATATTTTGTCCGGAATGTTGTGGTTTGTCCAGAGTGAGTTGGAGAGAGAGTGATCGATATTGGGGGATTCCCGTACAATACGTCCCTGAGATTTCTTGGCTTTCATACATACATATATGGCCTTTAGCGTCTTTACAGACGGTCTTAGCAGCTAGAATATTCACTTTCACTTTGACTGACAGCTTCTCTCGTGGCTTATTCTACCAATGTTTGACCCGAGAGTGCGATGGCAGTGATTGCAGGTCAGTCTTTTGGGTTCACTTTGGCGAGTGTTTTCATTCCGCCTCTGTCGTTTTGTCAGGTATGTTTCTTTTGCCTTGAAGTCTATTGCGAGCGTGCCACTGCGCAATTTTTGTCTCCATCTGCTTCGATCATTTGCAAGGTTCTCCCATTCATTGGGGTCGATGTTGAATGCTTTCATCGTGACCTTGCAAGTGTCTTTGAATCGCAGATGTGGCCTACCTCTGGGTCGGTTGCCAGTAGCAAGTTCCCCGTAGAGAATTTGTCTGGGGATGCGATCATTTTCCATACGGTGGAGATGTCCAAGCCACCGCATTCTTTTTTTGCCTAGGAGAGCCTGAGTTGATGGAATGTTGGCTCGGCTCAGAACTTCGATATTTGAGATCCTGTCTTGCCACTTGATCTTGAGAATTTTGCGTAGGCAGCGCAGGTGGAAGGAATTGAGGGATCTTTCATGTTTGGAGTAGGTGGTCCATGTCTCTGAGCCATACAGCAGGGTGCTTAGGACGCAAGTTTGGTACACGAGTACCTTTGTTTTGATGGTCAGCTTGCTATTGTTCCACACCCTTTTTGAGAGTTTGCCAAAAGCTGTGGCCGCCTTTCCTATTCTGGCATTTATTTCAGTTGTTATGTCTGTGCTACCACTGATGGTTGAGCCTAGGTAGCAGAATTTTCCCACTTGCTCCAGAGGAGAGCCATTCAGCATGATTGGGTTGGGGTTTCTCAAGCCTTGTGTCAAAACTACAGTTTTTGAGACACTGATCCTTAGCATGAATTTGTCACAGGCTTTGGCAAGGCTATTGATGAGAGCCTGGAGCGTGGTTTCATCGTGGGCCACGACTGCAGCATCATCTGCGAAGAGGAGCTCTTGTAACATAATATGCTCTGTACGAGATTTTGCTTTTAGTCTGGCAACATTAAAAATGGAGCCGTCCACTCTGGTGTTAATAAGTACTCCACCTGAACACTGACCAAAGGCATTCTTGAGTAGGGCTGCAAAATATATACCAAATAAGGTAGGAGCAAGAACACATCCCTGCTTCACACCGCTGTTTACAGCAAATGAATTGGATGTGCAGCCCTCAAAGTTGACACATGCCCTCATGTCAGTGTGGAAGGATGCAATAAGTTTTAGCAATGTTGGTGGACAGCCTATGGATTTAAGGACTGCATACAGGCCAGATCGGCTTACGGTGTCGAAAGCCTTTGTTAGGTCCACAAAGCATGTTATAAGCGGCCTGTTTTGTTCTTTACATTTTTCTTGGATTTGCCGAAGTGCAAATATCATGTCAATAGTTGATCGTTTGCTTCGAAAGCCACATTGTGTTTCTGGTAAGACTTTTTCCGCCAGTTGTTGAAGGCGGCAGAGGATGACGCGAGCAAA
Organism: Onchidella celtica; assembly: GCA_963931925.1. Classification (NCBI taxonomy): domain Eukaryota; kingdom Metazoa; phylum Mollusca; class Gastropoda; order Systellommatophora; family Onchidiidae; genus Onchidella; species Onchidella celtica. Next base: position 53,096,849 of record OZ007571.1, read on the forward strand.
AGCCTTTCCAGTAATGCTGAGGAGGGATATGCCTCGATAGTTGTTGCAGTCGCCTTTGTCTCCTTTGTTCTTGTAAAGTGTGACAATTTTGGCGTCTCTCATATCATGTGGTATCACGCCTTCTTTCCAACACTGCAGTAACAGATTATACAGGTGTGGTAATAGTGGGCCTTTTAGGTCTTTTAATACCTCTGCAGGAATGTTGTCACTTCCTGTGGCTTTTCCAGCAGACAGGTGGTCGATTGCATTGGAAAGCTCGACTAAGGAAGGTTCAGCGTCAAGTTCGGCCATTATTGGCAGTTTTTGGAGGTGTTCCTCAAAATCTGGTGGAATATTTTTCTCAGTTGAATACAACAGAGAGTAATGCTCTACCCACCTATTCAGTTGTTCATTTTTATCTGTGATGGGTTCACCATTTACAGACTTAAGTGGGGCGCTTTTGGTGATGATTGGCCCAAGAGCTACTTTCATCTGACTAAAGGCGGTTTTCATATCTCCCTTTTCATTTGCCTCTTGTATGCTGTTACACAAGTCTGTCCAGTATTTGTTGGCGCAACGTCTTACCTCCAGCTGAAGTTTAGCTTTTGCATTTTTCAAACAAGTTTTTGTACTCTGATTGCAATTTTTGTTATACTCATTGAAAGCAGATTTCTTTTGCTCAATGAGAGGTAGGAGAATTTCGCTGTTCTGGGCTACCCAGTCGTTGTTTGAAACTTTATGCTGTCCAAAAGACTTGATGGCACAGTCATGAATTTTTGAACTGAGAGTGTTCCATGTTTCATCTACCGAGTCACATTGGCTGACATTATCCATGCTTTCAGCAAATAACTTTTCAAATGACTTTCTATTTGATTCATCTCTGATTGCTGTTACATTGATCTTAGGGATTGAAGGGGCTTTTGATCTGTATATTTTCTTGGCCGAAATTTTGATTTTGCTGACTACCAGTGCATGGTCGGTGTCACAGTCAGCACTGTGGAGGGAACGAGTTATTTTTATACAGCCCAAACTCTTCCTCCTTGAGAGAATAAGATCTAATTGATGCCAATGGCCAGACCTGGGATGGCGCCATGATGTTCTTTGGCATCTCTTAAGGTCAAAGTACGTGTTTGTAACACATAATGAGTTTACGGAGCATAGCTCCAGAAGGCGCTGCCCGTTTTCGTTGATGTTGCCAATGCCGAAGTGCCCAATGCACTTTGGCCATGCGGAGTGATCTGCTCCCACTCGAGCGTTAAAGTCACCCAGAATTAGCAGGCCTTCGGTGAGAGGGATGTTGTGGAGAGTCCTCTGCAATGCCTCGTAGAAAATGTCTTTGGTTTCGTCAGAGGAGGTAAGTGTTGGGGCATAGACACAGATAATGTTGGTAAAACCAGACCGGGTGTTCAGTCTGAGTGTCATGATGCGTTCTGACACTCCAATTGGAGTTGCGATCGAATTGATAAGGGAGTTTTTTACGGCGAAGCCCACGCCGTGGATTCTCGGCTGTTCGCTGCTAAGGCCCTGCCAGAAGAAGGTGTAGTTTTCTTCTTTGACTGACCCGGAGTCGGGAAGTCGAGTTTCTTGAAGGGCAGCGATGTCGATGTTTAGTAGCTGAAGTTCTCGATCAATAATTTGGGATTTCTTGATGGAGTCAATATCAGTGAGATCTTGCTGTTGCAAGCCTGGGCGCATTGTTCTGACGTTCCAGGTACCAAGTTTTAGTATTTTTCTGTTTTTGCCAGGTGCACATTTTACGTCAGCTTTTTGACTTTTGGTCTAGCTCCAACCACCTTATGAAGCAGGCTGACGTGGCGGAACAACACCCAACTGCCTGGGGGCTGCCCAGGTTACGGCGGGCGGTAGTTGATCAATGCAGCTGAAAAGCCGCTCCCACCGACAGAGGGGACCCCTGGCGCTCATCCGTACGCCAAATGGATTGAGCTTATCACCGGTAACTGCCACCTCCCGTGTTGTGCCCATCCGTAACGGATGGCTGGAGTGTCCTCTCCAAATCGGAAATGGGTGGGCTTATAGAGGAGAGACAGACGCTTGCCAAGCCCGAGCAAACGCCTCCTCGTTTTGCTGCCTTGCCTGGGCTATTTTTAAGAGATGGTGCTTTGCCCAGAGGCACCACCCCTCTCTCTGCCATTCTAGTTAAACCCAAGGGAGAGACCAGGTCAATACATTTGGAACTAGTCCGGCTGCAGGAGATGCTGGAAGCCAGTTTGATGCAGTTCTCCCTGACAACCACCTTCGGGTCTCCACTCCTGATTTTCTGTCTGGGTTTACTCCCATAGCCTTTGCTATCATAGCAACACACAAGGCAGTGTGGTATTTGTATTCAGGGTTACCTTCCCCTAGTCTTCCTCTCTCCCGAGATGACCCACAAGACAGTGGGGGTGACAGTAGCAGGCTGTACATACATACATAGATAAACACATACATACATATTTCAAGAACTTTATTGACTATATGATTTTACATGCAATGAATACATCCATTTACACAATCACATATTCAACCATCTTCAGCTGTACAACACACCAATATATTCCGTACAATAGACATTACATTTTGTACGTTACTTCAATCAGATTAAATTATACCTTCTCTTCCATACTCTTTGCGAACCCACAATAAAATTGCGCTAATGCTGATGAACTTGCACATGCTAGTTGACTGCCTATTGCTGAAACCTAGCATTTTTAACCCTGGTGCGGCTTTGTTATGAACAGTCCCCAATGCTCCCACGATAATAACAATGATTCTACAGTGGTAGCCCTTGTCATTCATATCATTATGCAATGATAGATATTTCAAAAACTTTTCACGAAAACATAAATCGATGAATTTGTCAAATGGGACAGCAATTTCTACAATAAAAGCATCTTTGTTCTTTTCATCTAATATGAGTATATCAGGCTTGTTGGGGATGTTTTCGTCCACCTGAACACATTTGTTGGTTGTCACTACACATACATACATATATACATACATACATACATACATACATACATACATACATACATACATACATACATACATACATACATACATACATACATACATACATACACACATACATACATACATACATACATACATACATACATACATACATACATACATACATACATACATACATACATACATATCAAAAATCTTTATTTCCAAAGAATACAATTCATATTGTACTGACATATGTTATACACTATGTCTGCAAGGAAATTGTGCCATGTACAGAACAGCTGCCCTAGGACATCATTCTAGCTGCTGCATGTTGTATACTTTACACCTTAATCGCCAGATTTTATAAGATCCAATTATGGCACTTAGGCTACAATACTTAGCAAGAAACATTGCCTCATATTTGTTAACATTCACCTTCATTAAACCACTTTTAAATCTTTGATGGACATTCCCCAGGCTTCCAACGATTAAAATAATTATATAAGTATGAAAGTTAAGGTTGTTAATTTCTAGGGACAGCGGATAATACTTATTGAATTTTTCTTCATAGCATTTTTGTATGTGCGCGTCGAAAGGCACTGCAACCTCAATAATAGTGACCTTCCTGTTTTCCTTATCAATAATGGTAATGTCAGGTCTTGTATTTCTGCTTAGAAAGTTGATTTCGCTAATTTCAAACATTGCTGGTACCACATTGGTGTCCTTTAATATTCTACATTCCTTATTTTTAGATTTTACTTTCTCACAAATGATGTTGACTAGTCTGTTGTGTCTGTTTTGATAAATTTTTCGGAACTTGGTACATCCGTTGAGTATATGAGAGACAGTTTCTGTTGGGTGGTTGCAGATTTTGCACCTCTTGGTGTGAATCGTTGGGTAGTAAAGGTGCATCAGGCTCTCACACTGAAGAAGCTGCAGACGTCCTCTTGCGGTGAAGGATCGAATGTCATCACGCAGGTTGA